>JASSUY010006269.1:0-20379 GCA_032466535.1 Forpus xanthops | reverse complement strand
ACACTGCCACAGATGTGGCAGCCTCAGCTTCTCTGAGAAAAATGTGCCAGTGCCTCAGCACCCTCCCAGGCAAGAGCTTCTTCCTTAGATCTAATCTGAACTTCCCGTTTCGGTTTGAACCCATCACCCCTTGCGCTATTGCTGCAGTCCTTGATGAAAAGTCCCTATCCAGCATCTTGTAACTTGGGAGGTGCTATGAGGTCTCCACACAGCTTCTCTTCTCCAGGCTGAGCAGCCCCAACTTTCTCAGCCTGTCTTCATACGGGAAGTGCTCCTCTGGCTTCCTCTGGACTTGCTCCAGCACTCCATGTCCTTCTTACATTGGGGACACAGAACTGTATACAGAATATTGCTAATTAAAAGCAAAACAAACAGTGGGTTGTTCCCAGGTATTATATAAATTTTACTGTAAGCATCATTATAAAATCTTACTGTATGCATTTTCTTAAAAAAAATCAGAACTAGAAAACAATAATGTTAATGCTGAAATTATGAGAGGTTCCTTGATGCTAAAGTACTGCCTGTGTTTGAGCTTTATTAATTATTTATTAATTCTTTTGGTAGCAAATTTACACAGTGTCCTACAATACAATAAATAGCTTAAATGATACGTATTGCTTGAAACGTCAGTGTTTTCTCTACATTCAGTGATTTTTATTTCTTGTTCCTTTTTCTTTGGTGTGGTGCTTGTGCTAACAGAAAGTTGTGTGTGTTTCTGAGCTTTTGGCTATACCTCACTCTTTCATCTAAGGCACAACTGAGATTAGGGGAAAAAGGGAAAGGAAAGAGGGCTTCTTTAATGTTTTTCAAGTCCTGAACAGCAAGATAGTAGAAGGAATGTCCATGCACGCTGCTAAATTCGCACAAAGAAACAACAACAATAACAGAGAGAAACATGTCAGAAGATACTTTTTTTAACCCAGTAGTGTATAAAACTGGAAGAAAGAGGCTGAAATAAAAGATACTGAATAGCTAAAGGAGTCATCTGGACTAATGTTGTATCTACTGGTGTATTTTGTATACAAGTCATCAGTGCTGAAACAAGAGATCAGGGATGTTGATGGAGAATGGCAGAAAGGGCAAAAGAATTCTGTACAAAGAAGCCTGCCTTCGAACATTGATGTACAACTTGAATAACATAGCATCAGGATGGACTCCTGGAACAAAACAAAATGAGGTCTTTATAACATGTTTTTAATGCTGACACTTCTGAAATAAATTTACAGCTATGGAACTGTAGCAGATCTGGGGGGGAACAAGGCTGCTGTGTACAGCCAGCACACTCCTAACCAGACAGGGTGGGAAACCGTATGTGATAAGCTGTGGGATGATGTGAAGTGGTTTCTTGGCTGCACAGGCTCCATGTCAGGGGTCTAACATACAGCCTGGCAGAGATTTCCTATGTGTAACTGCAAAATGGTAAAGCAAGTTATCCACTTAAGATCTCCCAAGATCTTTCTCATTTAAATAAAAGGAGAACCTTCTGTAGTGTTTACTATACTGCCTCAGTAAGTATACTATAGTGGTTGTACTAAAACAAATGCCTTGGCTCAAGGTGAAATCCTTTTTCATTAGCATGTTCAGTCTAACATATTCCTAACATGGAAAGTGAGGATTCCCGAGGGTAAACTGTAAACAGCATGAAGTGATTTTGTGCCAGCCATTATTCTCATTGCTTACCCTACCCACTGCAAAAGGCATTTGGGAGCTTAAACTGAAGGGGGAGAGGGGATTCAGGCCGTAATATATACTGCATTACTGAAGGAAGAGTATAGTAGCTTTGAACCATTGTTGTCTGTGCTGCTACTTGGTTATGCTGAATAAGAGCTTGAAGCCCAAGTTCTAGACAGTCAGTATAATTGTCTCAATACATAGTCAAGATAATATACTGACTGGCCAGTCAGTATAATTGTTTCAATAAAAAGTGTGGCAATAGGGAAGACCAGTGCTCAATAAGGAACAGGTCTGGCAATTACCTAGGTATTTGGCATATGGTATTTCTCTTTTGCAGTTGCCAAAGTATGTAAGAAATGTGTTTTCTGTGGCATTTTGTGGCAGGAAAGAGAGCGTATTCATAGCACAACTATCCGTACATTTTTATCCACTCACATATAAAGCCTCTGACTAAGATTACATGTGTAAATTGGCAATTTCAATCGGGTCATTTCAGCTGAAGATCCTATGTGTGCTTGTGCATAGCTCCGTTAGATATCTTTCAGCAGACTGTTTCTCTAGTATGAGTGAATTTTGCCATGTCTGTATTTGGGTAGATAGCCCAGCAACGTAGGTTTTAAAATATGAATTCAGCATGTTATTTGTTACTGAAGAATTTCACAGATTTTTACTTCCATATATTGCTCTTCCACTTGTCTGCTTGTCCCTCTCTCAGCGTTTTGTTTTTTTTTTTTGTGGTTGCCAAAGTATTCTGTTCTAATGTAAAAGATAAAATGGAGGCAATGCTTGTGGTTTGAAAGGGAAGCTCGTTGGAACTGATGTGGTAGAACACAGTGTTTCTGTTTGCAACAAACATGTGAAGAGCTTCTATGAACAAAACGCTTGCTCCAGAATGACAGAATGGAGCTTGGTACTGTGTATCTCAGCTTTGATGCCTTTTGGAGCCCTGAACAGACAGGTGATGCGGGTTGTGTTTCCCCATGCTGAAGATTAGCTCACTCCTGGGAAAAACACCTTTGTGAGTGTCACTGAGAAAGTGAGCAGCAGAGAGAACAGTGGAGATACCATCCTGTTTCATCGCTGCCTTCACGGACAGACCATCTCCTGGGAACTCTTGCCAGCTGGCAGCGGTTTGAGCAGTCCACATGTTACACTAGTGTGTCTAAGACTGGGAAGTCAGAAAAGCAGGGAGCACAGCCAGCTCCATGATGGTCTCTTCTCTCTGCCTCACAGAAGCAAATAACATAACACTTTCTTAGTGCTTGTATCAGACATAGTGTTAAAGGATGGCTCCCAGTGCTGCCACTGTTTCATCACTGTCCCTCTCAGTAACAGAGACAGGCCATGATCCCAAGAGGACCAGAGTGCCATGAAGTGCAGTGGAGGAGGAGCTGATAAGCCCCATCTTACGTTTACACATGGAGTTAAGAGTTAGTGCTGGTTTAACAGGAAATAAAGTGCTGTTACTACATCACCACCAGCTAAAGGTAATATCCTGCCAGACCCACTGGTCAGAATTCAACTTCCAGAGATCTTCTTTTACACAGGAGTTTTTAAATGAATTCAAGGGAATTCTAGCTGCTCTTCAAACAAAATTTAATATCTAAATGTCAGACAGATAGCATATCAAGCTTCCTTACGGTTTAGAAGAAAGGGAGTTCAGCCTAAAACTCATTTGCAGACATCTGTAAAACACATTTCTATGGAATGACAATAGAGGTGATCCATAACTTGGAGCAGGCACTTATTCTTTACTATGAAATACAGATATAGTGACACAAAACAGCACTTTTCAAGTAAGTGTGCTCAGTGCAGTCTAAAACCACAATATAACTGCATGCCAGACATCAATTTTCTGTTGCCAGTCAATATTTGCTTGATATATAGAAACATCTTGTGATTAGGCCCTGCTCAGTAGCTAGACCAGCAAATGAAAGGGGTGGAGGAGAGGAGGATGAACAAGCTTTCTCTGTAAGCAATAAACAAACCATAAAAGTGTTCATTTCCATAAAGAATGGAAACAGCGATTCAGAGTTTGAAAGGCTTTTGCTTTCAGCACATTTTTTCATCGGAGATGGCTGTTTAGTTTTCATTGGCTGTCATCTATAACCAAGTGTATTTTCTGGAGGAAGGAGATTTTCATCTAATGAATTTAAAGACTTAAAGATCAAGGAAACAACATGCATATTAATTTATTATATGCAATAAAACAAAAAATCTGACTTATTAAAGTAATTGTCCAAAGCAGTACAGAATAAAACCGTTGTAATTTATTGTTCTTGAGAAATGCTACATCTCAGTGGGGTTTTTTAAATCCTCTAATTCCTGTGGCTTGTAATTTCCAGTTTCAGAAATATCTCTGTCAGGTCCATACGTCATTGCAATAAAATCCAGCTAGGGCTAGATCTTAGCATGCTCCCAGTTTCTGCTTCTGAGTGGCAAGTATCGGTACTGCTAAATAAACTGGACACAGTCTCCATTTTGCAGGTTAAAAGCAGTGTTTTTCAGTAGCTACAATAATCAGATGAAGTGTCTAATGTAGTCTGCTAGCTAATTAATAACTGCAGAGATATATTAGCTAGCTTGTTTTCCCTTCCAGTTTGCTTACTATGCATTTTGGAAAGAACAGAAAAATTCCAGTTAAGGCACTGGTTAGAAAATTAGGAAGTGGGGGTTCAGTTCAGAGATCTGCCAAATATTCCTAATCACAGTTTATAGGTGCATCATCCTCATTAATTAAATAACTGAGAAAGTCTTTCTAAACTCATTTCTTCTGGGGGAGCATTTTTGCCACTGGAGATGATGTTGCATTGGCTAAAGACACAAGGGAGTTTTCCATTTACCCAGTCTGTCTGGCCACATAAAAGGGCCAGAAGAACTTTGTAAATGAATTCCTGTTAGAAAAGCTTTTTATTTTTAAATTTCTATAAGCACCTACACAAAGAGGCAGAAAAGAAGTAGGAAAGACCTTTGTGTGCTAATGACTAGCCATTTCATTACTCTGTTTGCAGTCCCTCTAGTCTCAATGTGAAAGTTTACCATATGGCTGGAAGAATCCAAAAGAGATTGAATATACATTTATTTTATTGCTGAAGAATGCCCATCTAACTGATTCCTTATGGTAGAAATACAGTAATTCTCCAGGTTTTTGTAATGTGTATGCTTCTCCCCAAAATCTAACCAAAATCTTCCTTTCTGCACTGTGAAACCAATTAGTTGTTATCTTTTCCTCCATTTCAGGTAAAACTGTTTAACACAACATCAGGAACTGATCTCACAGCAGATAGCATTACCTAGTTTAGTAAGAACCCATTGCCTTCCTAAATAGGTAAATTCTACAGAGTAATTTTGCACTTCTGGTAAACAGACACACTTCTTTCAAAGGAGGTATTAAATATTAAAGATCCAGCCTAGGACTATATATTTTTGTCATTTCAGTGTCATCTTTTGCACAGTGTATGCTCAAAACCACCCATTCCACTCCTCAACCCCTTGTTCTAGGTTACTTTATTTCACAGAAAAGATAGATATCGTGCTTCTAAGAATCAAGTAAAACTTTTTCTACACAATTGGCAATAAAATGACATGTGAAATATACTTCTCTCAGTATCAGTTACTTGACTGTTTCTAAGGTTCTCCCTCCAGGCAATCTCAAGGAGATACTGAGTCTCAAAGAACATTTGTTGTCTCATAAAAAATATGGCAGGTACCTTTGTCATATGTAGGCCTTCCAGTAGCTACGTATTATCTTTGATATAATCTATAAATGAATGCTTGGAACACAAAATAGAAAGAAAGATGCCAGAGCGTCATATATGATGTCCAGAAAATAGTTTAACAGCTTGTTAGAGCATACTGCCTTTTAAAGTCTTCCATTTACTATTAAACATTCATCAACCTATGTAGTAGCATTTTAAACAGAATTAATAAGAAATTGCAAACCAGCCAGTGAGCATATATGATAATTATATCCAGGAATTTGGTCTTGAATTTTCTAAACTTTTGGCTTCAGCCATCTCTGCAATTTTTCATGGGACATGAAAAAAGATTATGCACATTCAGGCAAATGAAAATTGTTCTGAAAATGGTATTTTAAAGATTTCATACTTAGCAAAACAACACTGTTAGAGGCATAGCATTTCTTTTTGGTTTTAAAAGGCCTAATCCAAGGTCTATTTAAAGTTAATAAGAATGTTTATATTGAATTCCATGTGCTCAGAACTGTACTGTAAACGTAAAAGAATTGCTTCCAGCTCCAAAGAGAAATATTTAAACACTCATATATTAACTTACATGTAGAAATACTAATAATTGTTTTCTAAGAAAATCAGTAGCATTCAAAACAATTTCTCCTCATTAATTTCTTAGTATTTCAGTAATGAAACAACTGCTATTCCCAAGAAGAGCAGAATATAATTGGATATAAGAGATTGCTATTTTTAGGTCTCAGAACATATAAACTATACTTCTCTGTAATTAGATAGTCTGCTCTGTTTGATTATAACAAGTATATTCAGTAGAATCAATATCTTTATATCCTTATTTACAAGTTTTGTCCTTGAGAAGTTTTTGTCACTTCTGCATAGTAATTGAATATATTTCCAATACCTGGACAAGCATAGATGTAAAACTATATTTCTACTATCTCTTTACTTGTTCTTCCACCCTCCATCTGCACTGTTCTATTCATCGTAAGGTGAGAGCATAGTTTCAGTGCATAAGAGATCTTGGAGGTTAACTTCCATTCCTTCTCCAGGCTCTCATTCAGTGCTTGCCAGTTTAAAGCTCCTCATATTAATGTATAATGAACATTGTTGGCTTTCAGAACATTTGTTAAAAATGTTACTAGGCAACAGTTTCCTTCTAGCAATGCTTGATAAACAGATATTCTCTATGAAAGAATCACTCATGTAATATAAAGAATCATACTTATATATACATCGTCTTATACAGAACAAAGAAGCAAAACAAGACAATAAAAAAGCCAACATTGCAGTTAACGGGGGGGGGGGGGGGGGGGGGCAGGGAAAAGATTCATTCTGAACTGGAAAGTGGGCTTACTAATTGCTGAATTCAGACTAACTTCAATTCAACTTTTTATAAACAAATAAATCACTGAGTCTTTAAAGGCCAAGTAAATGACGGAGTTGCTTTTTCCCCAGTCCCTCCTTCTTTAAAGAGTACTGCACTTTTCGTTTTCTTAATCCCCACCTACCGGCTATAATAAAAGCCTTCTGCAAACCTATAAGAGAAGTGCTTCTCAAAGAAAAGAGGTAAAAAAAAAGATAGAAATGTTGATTCTGGCAACTAAAAATATGTATTTAATCTGTGACCCTTCAGGCACTCATCTTTTCAGGTTTGAAAGTATATTTGTTGTCCAATCAGAGTTTGTGCAGAGTTCTCTGAGGTCCTTCATTTTCGGAGGTCTTTATCACAAAGACTTGTATTTTTCTTCTCTTTCTAACAAGCATTTGCTTTATTATAAAACAAAGCACATCAGAAAGGGCACCAGAACTTGACGTTATTGTTCCACAAGTGAACAGCTTTCAATCTCAAGGAACATGTCTGAACTTAAAATCTTACATGTAAATGAATAGGGACACTAACATCTCTGAGACAAAAGACATTATGAGAAAAAGAAAACATTTAGGTAGAGTACTCTCTGAGGCAGAAGATCTACTGTAGTTTTGCAGGAATGCTAAGAAGGCCATGCATCCACACATACATGACTTTGGGGTGAGAAAGGCAGAAAAATGAGTAATGTGAAGCAAAGGAAGATGCTAAAGGACAGGTCAAATGTGAGGATAAATTCTGAGTACTGAGTTTATTTTACAAACATCTTCTGACTGACATTGAAAGCTGGTGCAATAGAAAAAAGGCCACTTAAGTGTTTTTTTGAGGTGATTACTTCAAGGATGGGGAGAGGAAATTCCACCTCAAGACTCTGGCTGTCACAGGAACTCATCTCAGTACCTAATTATAAACTTTAACCAAATAGAAATGCAGGTGTCCTACAAGCTTATTGTGCAAATAATGTTTAATATGAAGTTAATATTAACAGTCATTGGCTGTAAAGTATCTAGAGCTGGAAACAGGACAGTGACAAAGCACCATAGTATAAACCTGAACTCTGAATTTCTCAGCACAAAGAATAACTCAGTCCTATTAACCAATGTATACAACTTGTATTACGTCCAGGTTTTTTTTCATGACTCTATAAAACATAAAACTGATGACCCACATACTGACAGAGATAACTAGCACAATTTTAGTCTAACTCAGGAAAATTAGAGATCTGTGATGGATTAGGTTCACAAACTGCACATCTGAACATCATGGTGTTTCATGACATAGATGTAGTTCCATACCACAATGTTACCTGGAATCACTTTTTATCTGCAAAGGTCATCAGTATGAATATTTGGATTACAAACATTTGGAGTGACATGTGTTTTTATCCTGGCTTAAATTTAAATCAGCTGCTACTTATGACAAAGATTTACTTCATTGTGTCCAGAAAACTGTCTTTTCTTAAGAGTAAAGATTACCGAGTGCTATTGTACACCACTACACCATTCTTTAAGCTGTGTGGTAATGAATGCAAGAACATACTATTAGAAAGCAACAGCAGTGTTTGTAAATGCCAATGTATATTCCAGTGTTATTCCCGCCTTACACACTGAAATAAGGAATCATGTAGCCTATATGTATTTTGCAGTACCTGGGCTGTCTTTCGAAGTCCCAAGAAGTTAGGAAATGTATAGAATATAGGTGTCATTCTGAGATAGCTAGAGTAGACTCTGAATTTCTAGACAGTAAATGCTAAACAATCATCAAGACAGAAAGTATTATTTCAGCAACAGAGGAAGCAGAGGAAAGATGTTGTGCATATGCTTAAGCAACCAAAAACCAGCAGGACTAGCTAAGACTGGCCTTTAACAAACTAGAATTAAATATTTATATAATAAAATGCCATCATCTCTGTCTGACTGGCTTCACAGAATTGTTGAATTCAACAGCTTGAACTGAGGTAGACAAAAGCAACTGGAAATTCAATGGCTTGTACTGTATGTATCCAAGTTCGCCAGTGGACTGTGAGTACTAACATTGAGGGGGGTGCAACTGATTTTCTGCAGTCAGAGAAAAGGACCTTTTACTGTTGGTAGTAGTTTTTGCACTCTTAGTGCCAAATGAACGAAACAAATGTGGTGGAAGCTAATGGCAGGTATATTGCTCTCTGCTAGGGCACAGGCAAAAACTTGTTGCTGTTTATTGCGCATTTTCATCCAGACATGTTGAAGGCTTTCACCCTGGTTGAGTGGTGATGATAGTAACGCTTGTTTTGCACTTGAACTAGAAAATAGTTCCCTATAAAGACTGGTAAAAAATAGGGAATAGTGACTGTACATAAACAGAGGGCCCATGTGGCTTCTTCACAAAAAGACATCTCTCTATTTCTTTGAACTAGTGTTCAAACATGCATTTAGATTTGTCCTGCTATCCAGTTGAAGAAAATGTAAGTGTAGCCTTTTTGCTTTCATATTTACTGTGCAGTTTTTGTTTCCTTACGGTGATACTAGTATGTAGAAAGCAGTTTGGACAATACAGTTACTATGACCTATAATTAAAATTACACAGTGTTTTCCATTGTAATTCCCTGCTATGAGTGCAGATTTTAGCTTTATTCTATTTCAGTGGATTGTATGGAAATTATTTATGCTGAGTATCAACAGAATTAAAAGCAGTACAGTATCTTGTAATGATGGTAGGTATCTAAGTGATGCTATTGCTGATAAAAGCCTATCCCTTGTATTGGTTCAGTTTCTTATGCAGATTTTTTTTTTTTTTTTTGATACAGAAACTTAATAAGAATTGAGTAAAATTGCAATATATACTTCCATATTAGTCCAGAGGCAGGACCTGTGAGGTGCCTCATGGAAAACATGTACTCAGCAACTGCGGAAACCAGATTCTTTTTTTTGCTGATGGCAGCAAAACTGAATCAACTAATTGACTCTGCCTATATTATTACAGTTGGCTTCAAACATATTCTGAAGTTGGGTTTTACACTGCCTTTTTTAATTTCTGCTTCAAGAATGCACTGCCTTTGAAAATGCTCTGGTCCTTGTCATGCTACAAGTAATAATCAATTTACGGTAGGATAGAAACACAAACACAGTCTAAACGTACTCTGCCCTAATATAGGAATTCTGTAACCAGGAGAGTTTCTCTGCCTGGAACTGAGAAATAACATACAAAAAAGAAACTACAAACAGATGGCATTTGGCATGCCTTTAAATATAAAGACAAAGTAAACACAAATTATTCATGTGTAAAACCAGTGTAAAACTGGGAGGTTTGGCATTTGCAAAGGACTGTCCTTGAAATCAGGTTTTTTTTTCTTCTTTAAGTATTTTTGGTTCAAAACAATGGAAAACAAATTTAATGGTGTGCCAGATGGGTTTGGGTTTTTTTTTTCAGTCTTAATGTGACTCCTCAAAGATTCCAGGAACTTGTTTATTCACAATAAATTAATGCTGCTGAAACTGCCACCAGACTGTCTGCAGCAAAACTTACAAATGTTTTATTGTCTAGTGTCATTGAAGTCTGCCAATAAAATCTGGCTTCATTCTACAGTCAGTGAAATATTGTACTCCCTCTCTATAGGGCTGTTTATTCAGTATCTACTCACGTCATGTGTGTTTATGCATGTGCATGCATGTGCACTGACAAATTTGTGTTATAAAGAGGAAAATCAAAACAGACTTAGCTGAAGAAGAGAGTACAAGGACCTTATTAACTTATTTTCATTTGAATCCTGTACAAAGACCCATTAATATATTTTTTTTTCATCATTTATGGCTTACAAATGTATAAAGCCTTCAGAAGTTATGGTGGGCTAGTGAGCTGTACAAAAAACCTTCTGTTAGAGCCTTTTAGTGTCACTGTATTTTTACCTCTGTGTTCAAATAACAAGTTTACTTAAGAAAAATAATTCAAAGGGACCACAGATGAACAAAGAGTGACACCCACAGTATGTATGCCCTTATATACTCTTTGGACAGAAAGGCAGGCCTCATCTCTATCAATGTTTTTCAGTAGTTATCTGGAATTAATATATAGAAATGGAGAAGAAGAGGTTTGTTGAGTCTTTAAAATAAAGAAAAATGTTGACAAAGCACAGAAATTACAACAGAAATGACTTAATGAGCATACAGATCAAGGTTTATGTGATGTGCCTATCTTTCAGCTTGAAAAAAAATTGAAAACGACTCCATTAGAGATTTTTAACAGTTACTGAAGCTTTTTCAAAAATGCCCCTTGAAATGAACAGGAATCTTTCAACTGCCACATCAAAGCAAGTTTTGATCAGGCATCCATACCATTCCCATAATGGGCCCATACAGTCCTAGAGCAGAGAGGGAAAAGATCCACACAGACTCTTCTGATGAAGAACTGCTTCTGATTAATTGCTTTCCTTTTGGATATTCCTTTCTAGCATGATATCCTCTTAACTCTTGGTAGCTTTTTTTCTTGGAAGATTAGTTAAAGAAGTACTATTTTTTAATCCTAACAGTGAAACCAGGCGGGTATACAAGGGTGAGTTACACTGTCCTGGGTTCGTCTGTAACAACTATTTTTCTCCTCCTTAGTAGCTGGTTCAGTGCTGTGTTTTCAACTTTAGCCTGAGAGCAATGCTGGTAACACACGGTTACAAGGTTTTAATTGGTGCTCAGTAGCCCTTACCCTAATCAAGGACTTTTCAGTCTCACGCTCTGCCCGTGAGGCAGAGCATGGGAAGCTGGGAGGAAGCAGAGACAGGACCCAAACTAACCAAAGGGGTATTCCATACCACAGCACGTCATGCACAGTTACAGAAACTGGGGGAGTTACCTGGAAGGCCCAGATTGCTGCTTTGGTCAGGCTGGGTATAGGTTGGCAGGTGGTTAGCAGTTGTATTGGGCGTCACTTGTATTTATTGGGTTCTTTCCTTTTCCACATTTTGTTTTATATTCTCTCTCCTTATTTCCCTTATCATTTGTATTATTGGTGGTAGCAGTAGTAGTTTTGTATTAGACTTTAACTACTGGACTGTTCTTATCTCAACCCATAGGGTTTACATTAATTCAGTTCTCTTCTCCATCCCCTCAGGAGCAGGAGTGAAGCAGGGAGGGAGTAAGCAAGCATCTTCATGCTTCTGTGTTACCAGCTGGGCTTAAACCACAACAGCATCTCTTAGTAAATTTGCATTTCCATCTGCCTACTTTGTGCAGAGACAAACAGATCATGAGCAATGCATTCACAACACTGCGAAAATGAAAGTAGGTCTTTTGATGGATTAAGCCATTTGTTCCAGTTCATAGCAAAATCTGTAGTTTCGGTTTGGGACTATGACTTTCATAAGAGTGAAAGAGGGGACGAAGGTGAAAAGGAGCCTATGACATTTAGAAATGTGTTTTAAGGGGTGTTTTCATCCAGTCTAGGTCAATAAGCACTCCAGTCTCCCAGGTACCAACGGTGGAGCTTTGCTGTGGTGTTATCACCAAATCCTCTAAAAGCTCATCTGTGAACTTGAAGGAAAAGGAGTCTGAATTCTACAGCTCAAGCTACCCATAGAGTGCCTCCTGAAGAGAATTTTATAATGAATGGGATACATCATGAAGTAATCCTTCATGGAGCATTTGCTTTATTTTCCCCTTCAAGTTTCTAGAAGAGTGAATCTAGAGAAGCTTATTTAATTTCACTAGACATTTGAGAAGGGTTCCTGAAGAGGCTTTACAAGACCTGGGTAGGCTGGGCAAATCATGCTGCAGTTTGGGAAAAGTAGATTTTAGCTGTCCCTCCTGGGATGGGAGGCTGCTATACAGCTATGAAGAAGAGAAGAGAAAGAATCAGTAACCAGCTACCCAAACTCCTGTAGTTATCACTCAGTTAAAACCTATTGCCTGGCATTTGCTGCTTGATTTCATATTTCAAAGGATTTGAGTCAACAATTCTACTTGTTTCAGAGGTCAAGCAGACTCCCAGTTGCTTCCTTTTGCCCAGTGATTTTTTTGCCTTTTTTGTCTTTTCAAAGTGAATGAAATCTAAGCTTTTAAGCTCACATTCTTCCATTTTCAGTGGATCTTAAGGTGGTGCCAAAACATGATCTGAAAAATCCCATTACTTTAAGAGGAAAATATAATGTTTTCTGTAGTACAAAAGTGAGATGGATGCTTAAAATACCTCTTCCAGAGAATAACATAACTGAATGAATAATGCAGGAAAATAGCAATAAAGGGGCATTACTCCTGTTTCTAGCTCAATTCCACACTAGCTCTTTAGCTCCAATTCTACTGACAGCATGTTTTCAGTAGAGTAATTGCAGGTTTTTACCAGTGACAGTGGACATAAGTGTGGTCATAAGGTTATAATGATGATGTGTTTTCTTTCAAATGTGTTATGTTGAAGCCTCTCCTTTTCTAAAAAAACACACGCATCACTTCAGGTTTTACTTTGCTATGCATTAGTATATTCAGCTCTTTGACACTCACAGTTGGAATTATCTGGTACTGCATGTAATCCAGTATCTGGTAATGCATCCTGTATAGACTTCTTGGCTTGAATCAAAAGAAGGGCCCCAATGGCAAAACAAATTTTGGATTAGGAGCTTTCTAAAAACTTGCTTTATACATACATTGGAAACCAGTCACCACATCTTATTAATACAGATGAGAGAGCTGAGACAGAAGAAACTCCAACCCTTATTTTGCATTCCTGATCTGTAGAATGTCAAAGATATATATCAGTCTCACTGTGTCCACCCTTTAACACATTTCCTTTAAGAGGTGTCATCCATGACTAGATAATTACAGAAACCTTCCAGTACAATATTAACATAACAATAACTACTCAAGAGCAGTGTTATTGTTCATTCCTAGCTGATGTCCTAAATTTCACATCCTGTGTCATGTAAAACATAGCTGAAATTCCATTAAACGAAGTACAGTTTTAGAAAATTCAGGGAACAAATATACAAAATAGAAAAATCTTCATCTGAATTATTCCAATCACATTTGCAATCCTTTTCAACCATTAGTTGGACCATAATCACTGCACTGCCTTCTCCATCGTCAGCATTGATTTCTTACACAGCTTCCAATGAGAAAGAAACAAATACTAGGGAGAGAAAAAGTAAGAGAAAACAAGAAGGTTATTTTAAGCTTTAAAGCATCTCAGTAGGAAAAGAGGAGGTCTTGTGAGCAGCATCCTTTTGTGTTCACTTATGGCCAAAATGTTATACATGTGTGAGTTTAATAATGGGTTTGGTTGATATAATCTTAGACTAGACACTTCTGCAGGACAGTGTTATTAAAATTTTACATGTTATCCATATCAAGCCTAGCTCTACCTACATATACACACAGGCAGACACTATCCTATGATCCAAAGAGCCTTTGGAGTAACACGTTGAATAATATACAAAAAGGAAGGGAGAGACATAATTAAGTGCAGTGTCCTGATGGAACATATGGCACTATGTTTGAAAAATGCATAAACATATATATGTTTTAAAACATGATTGGAGAAAACTAATGGCAACTAGGTACAACGGGAGTCCAAAGCCTTTTAGTTTAAGCCTCACAGAAGGATAAAAAGTAATATAGAGTAAAAAAGACGCTGGTTTGCACATGCAGGATACAGCTTTTCACTTAGTCTGGTGGTTAGCACTGTAGGAGGTATCGTTACATACTGGGAGTTTTTATAACTTTGAGAAGCCGTTCTCTGTTTCTGTTGTATGAATGGCCCTATTTACTGTTTCAGCAGTTCAGTCAGAGCTGGGGCTGGAGCTGAGCAGAGAGGGCACACTTCAGGCCTGACCAGCAAATGCTCAGCCCTAGCGTTTTCAGGTCAGGTTTCATGTGGCTGTTTTGGTATTCTTTACAGGTAATGGGTATTACAGATTTAACCCATCTCCAGTAGCTGGCACTCAAAAGTGACAACAGCTGTTTTGCTGCTTTTGGGTATCCAAGGGAAGGAAAATAGCCAAAGTATCTGCTAACAGACAGGCATTGTGCCTCACCAAGCACACCAATAGAACATTCAACGATGGTATTTGTCTTGCTTTTGTAATTCCTACAAAACTGTGAACTTCGCCTTTTCAGTGTTTAAAAGTATTTTAATTTCTTTTAAGGACTCCCACCCCCTTTTCATTACTTTTAAAGAAGGAAAAGGGAAAGAAAAAGGGAAAGGAAACCTGCTTGCTGTAAACTACTTTCTAAAATCCTGAGGATTGATGAGATTTACAGAAAGACATTGTGTTAAAGCAAGATATATACTTAACTTCATGCTTCCAAAGTAGTGGGAACTTCTAAAAACAACAAAGAGAAGGAGATAAATAGGTTCTGCTAAGCAAAGCTCAGTACGGTCATTCTGGTTAATCTTGCCTGTAAGAAGGAGCCATTTAGATTTTAGCTGCTAATCAAGAAGATATATCAATGGACTGTTTTTGAAGCATCCTATGATGTTTATTTTCCCTGAAAGAGCAGACTTACAGTGAACCTTCTGTTCCATCAGTTCCAGGACCTACGTTTGTTCTAACAAAATGTATAATGCCGCCAACTCAAACAGCAGTAAATGAGCAAAACCCATGTACAAATAAAGGATCTTGCAGAAAAACTGAAAGGGAATTCCAAGGTGTGACAATGACAGGAAGATCCTGAGGTTCTTTTGCGGTAAAGCAAGAGCAAGGCTGCCAAAAGAGCTATTCAGGTACTTCTGAAGCTGTTTGTGTTACTCAGTATAATACTTATTAAATTCTGTAACACCAAAAAAACTTAGTATTCTAACACCGTTCATTGCCTCATGTACCTCTGCAAGTCCGACCTGCCACAAGGATAGCTGACCATCATCTAGGCCTTCCCTGTGCCAATAAGCCCCCTTCTCTGCCAGTATGAGTGGAGCACCTATGTAAAACAGTCTTTTCCCTGTGGGAGACTATCCGTCTTGGGCATGAAAAAACACCTTAGCACAAGTCCTGAAAGCACATTCCAGAGCTCCCTTGTTCTCTGTTCACCCAAGAGGCAATTCCATTGGCAGCCTTCCGCTTGGGCTTCTCCCTGCCTACAGTCTCTCTCTCAGGGCCTCCTTCTAAGTATGATGTTGCTAAGCCTAAGGATGAGGAGGCAACTGTCAGGAATGGGAAAAGAAACCGGGATGTGATTTTTGGCTTTTCAGTGTCAAAAAATTAGGCAGGAAGATAGATAATGACAAAGTATACTGTGAAGAGCTTAAGGATTACAAGACAAACATAACAGTTTCATATTTGTATACTGTTGTATTCAGCAGCAGTAAAATAAGCACCACTGATGATCTGGCATCCTCTCAACAGGAGGATATCTCTTCATGTTAAGTACTCCTCCACATATTAAGTAAGGTACAAAACTGCTCCAAATTGCTTTATGTTATAGAAGGTAATGACTTTTCATCTTAGTCGCATAAGCCACCTCAAATTTCCTCTTTATTTATCAATCTACTTACCCCTGAAATTGATGTTTTCTTGAGGAGAAAAGAGAATTATTATGTTAATGACATAGACCAGAAAAAATAAAGAGGCAGACCTTAATTTTGTCAAAGAGCAAAATTTGGATTCAAGACGGAAATGCAGGTTGGCCATAGTGTTAAAAACCTTTAACACTACTATAGTTAAGGTAATTGGGTTTTTTCCACTTTCCATGTGAGGAAATGGGTTCCTTGATCGATTCTCACAAAAAAAATAAAAAGATCCCTGGTAGTAAGTTGGATTTTTTTTAATGGGAGCAAAGCAATGAAACACAAGTCTTCATTAGGGTAAAAAGAGAGAAAGTGAAGGAAACACCAAAGCAAGTTTGCCCTTGTAACATTAGGAAATTGCTGTTTCAAAGTAAACACTGAATAAAACCAAGGCAACTTCCCCTGCCTGGGTGAGTTAGATCAGAGGCGTGTGTGAAGTACTGGTCTCTTTCTGACTGGTCAGTTATTACTTAACTTATCTCAAGCATGTATATAGCTCCCTTGCTAGTACGTTTTGCTTATCAAAACTGGTTAATTCACCCAAGTGTGCCCTCAGAAATTACTTCCAATTTGAGCTCTTTAATCAGTGTCAGTATTCAAGTATCCTTCAAGTTCTAAAGAGGGTCAGTAAGCACAATATTCTCTATACCATGCTGTAGAAAGTGCGTAAGTTCTCTGATTTTTAGAGGCAAAATACTTAACTGAATTTTAACAATTTAACAATTACTAAATGAAAGTGAGTTGGGATTTTGTTGGTTAGGTTTTTGTTTTGTTGTTGGGTTGCTGTTTTTAAACTATGAGAAGTAAATAATCTATAACATGGACTGATGACACATTCCAGCTTGCGTACTGCTAATTCTGAATATTCACCTCCCACCCCTCAAGTCATCTCAGAGGATTGTGTCATTCCGCAGCTCACAGAATGGGGAGCCCTTGTTACCCTTCACGAAGTTGTACTTGGATTTCTGGAGTAACGGAGGTCTGCAAACCCATCTTATACTCTGAGAGCAGTGTCATCAGTGCACAGGTAGCGCTTGTAGCATCCCATTCCTGAGTGTTCTGAATGAATTTGGTAGCATTCTTGTTACCAAACGACAGCAATTACTGTGATATGCTTGTTTTTCAAAATAAGGCCCCTAAAGAATGTTTCATAAGTGTGAATTAATGTGTTTTACTACATGTGCTCTCCATACACAATACTATATCCCGGCAGCAGCTTCCTTTAATTTGTACTTTCTCAAAATGAAGTTCTGCCTAAGTAAGCATAAATGCCGTGCTTCCAAAGCACATGCTGCAACTTAGAAACCCATCTTCTGAGCTCTGTGGCCTGTGAATGGGGTTGTAGCACGAGGTGAGAGACTAACTGATTTATGCCTCACAGGGCTTTCCTGAGCTGTGAGTCTCAGTTGCCTTTTCCTGTCCCTAACCAGTTTTGCCAGTGCTTCCATGATAGACTCTGTCTTCACTTGTTAAAATGCTAACAGACTCCTTGTAGATGGGATCGAATGACTGCCCTGTTCCCTTCACCTGCGAAATTTCAGAGACTTGAAAAGGGACATTGTTTTCCAGGAATGCCTGGCCTAGTCCAGAAAAGGTCTTAATTTCAACAGGAATTTGGAGTCTGCTTGAGAAGGCCTTGCAGTTAGTAGGTGAAAGCTATGGCACATTCATTAAACATCTGAACATTTATAGTGACTGGATCTCAGCCCTTCTCTGGGTTCTTTTGCTTACCCTTGCTGAGTGGGTGGGAAGAAGGCAGGCTTCACCACTAAAACCATCGGGTTTGAACTATGATTAGCCCTCCACACACAGATTCCTCTGTTCTTGACTCTATCCTAAGCATTTATGACACTTGTGTGCTTTCATGTGAATAACCCTGTATGTTTAATAAGAATTTTGAAAAGCATTTCTAATAGAATATACTTGAATACAAGGAAAAGATACAGAGAATGTATTCAAGTTCATTCAGACAGAAGATGCCTGCTTCAACAAACGAAGTGAGTTCTAGGGTGAAAACTGGGAATAGAAGCTGTGAAACTATTCTGGTATGTTTAAAACCATTTGGAACACAAGTACATAGGCAAACCACTCTTACAAGAGAGTACTGGGACTGGCCAACAGTTTTGTTATCTAAGAGTCCAACCTGCTAAGTTTCTGGGATATCTTCTTACAGAATGAGTTGAGAATGTTGCCAGGATAGACTGATGAGGCTAATAAGGTGTATAAGTTTCCATAATCCTTATTAGGAGTATTTGATCTGCTACCATGAAATCTTTAATACATTGCATAGTAGATGCAGAATATACAAATATGAGACACAAAGTAATGATGAATAATATTAATAAATTTGTAATTGGCTAGGTAAAGGAAAGATGGGAGAAGTCTTCAATGGGTTTTTCTACCTGTTTTCAAAGGAAGGAGGGATCTGACCTGAATATGAACTGATAATAATAAGTACTGTGCTCAGTGAGCCGAAGCACTGGAAATCTTATTTTCTGTACAAATACATTTCTTCTCTGTGTTAGTGTCAGACCTCATTTAATCTCCAAACTCTAACACTCTATTGACATTAAATATTCCAATTATAATAAACTGACTGCTACTGTTTTCAGAAAGTATGGAAAAGAATGTACATCTTCATAATAATAATGCAGGTGATAAATAATGTGTCTTAGAAAGCTTCAGAGCAGAATTTATCATATTTTGGATTTTATTTCTTTTCTGTTTGAATCACAGTTTCCTGTGATCTAGCTAAAAAAAGTTGTAGCACTGTGTGTCCTTACACCCTGGTATAGATGGTGCACAAAAGGAAGCTTGTCCTTTGGGGACCTGGCTCTGAATCAATTACAGACGACACAGAAATACTCTTTTGTGGCTGCTAAACTTCAGGAATGAATTCTGGCAGGCTTAACCAATTCCCTAATGCAGCATCTACATTACCAACATCAAATTGGCAGCTTTTGCCTGTCCCAATGGGACAGGGTAATGAATGGATTTAGTTAAGGTGTCCTGACTCATCTACAAAGTGCCTGGTATATGCACCAAGGCTCTCCTGTATAACTTCCAAAAAGCTGTCATTCAAACAAAAATGAAGTTTAGAAAGTTTGCTGGCCAGCACTAGTATTGACACAACCCGTTTTCAGTGTGCCCCAAGTGCCCTAGAAAAAAACTCCTGTTAATTGTGCTTTTAACTGGTGGATGCTAAAGCACTGTAACAGAACTACTTCTGTCATAAGCTAAGATTTTTCACTAGATTTTTAACGAAGATCATTTCTTTACGATCTTCGCACTTTCCTGCTTTTTTTTCCCACCATCCCTTCAAAATAATTTGCACCATGCCAAAACCCTGATTTATTCTAGTTTTAAGTGACTTTTCTTGGAATAAGGTACTGTCATTCTTGAGTCCCCCAGCAGTGTGTTTATGAATTTCTCGAGAGTGATACTCTTAATCCTACCTGACTACTCAGTGAAAACTGACAACGGATCCAAATGTAAATATGTCAGAAAGCCCAATGACACTCAGATTCTACAGGTACGACCCGCCTGTTCTTCTATTTCCTTTCCATAACTATCTTTAAATATCTCTCTCTCTCCTATATACATATATATGGCCTATTCTTAATATTTCATTACACTTATTTTTAATGTAAACACAAAGAAATGGGAAAATTTTTAAACTTCATTTGTATTTCAGTTTTTCTGTCTTCACTCAAAGTAATGAAAGAAGAATAAGAATCTGGTCACCTTACACGCGATTTTCTGTTCAATATTGCCTTTTCCTTCATTGAGAAAAATGAAAGAGAGTAAAATAACAAGTTCAAGAGTCCTTGTTTATTTTGGTTGCTTCAGCAAAGATTGGTAACGTTCATGGACTCTGAAGGCACAGGTGACCAAGTGCAACAGAAAGGTAATAAACAGATAAACTAATTTGAGCCACTGGAATGATTTATTTAACTGTTTTTTTCAATATGAAATTGAAATCTAACTTTATGAAGTGCTTGTGTCAGACAGAATTAATATTCTCATCTTCACACTGTCATGGGTTCAGGAGCAGCAGTCATTTTTCTTTAAGCAGTAGCTGGTGAGCACTGTGTTGTGGATTTTTGGCTTAGGAACAGTGCTGATAACACCAGTGTTTATAGTTATGGCTTGGAGTGTTTAGGCTGGCCAAGG
>JASSUY010006266.1:0-14388 GCA_032466535.1 Forpus xanthops | reverse complement strand
TGGAATGGATTGCCCAGGGAAGTTGTGAATGCTCCATCGCTGGCAGTGTTCAAGGCTGGGTTGGACATAGCCTTGGTGTCATGGTTTAGTGGAAGGTGTCCCTGCCCATGGCAAGGGGTTTGTAACTAGGTGATCTTGAGTTCCTTTTCAATCCTAACTATTCTATGATTCTATGATTCTACTTTGTGGGATTTAATTTACCTGTACAGTACTCTCTTTATTCAAAAGAATTGAGGGGCAGACCAATTTGAAATCCTACTTCATGTACATGGGTTGTGAATTTTACTTTTTTTCAGTGTATGTTACTACCAGCCAAGTTTGAAAAGCAAATTCCCTCGATGTTGTCTGCATGAATGAGGAACATGTGAAACTCAGAGACAACAAATATTTCTTCTCCTTAAAAAGTTTTGATTTTCAAAATTAACCATTTTCCTAGCTTGACAAACTAACTGTTTCATTCAAGCAGGAATTCCCTTGTTCTTTTAAAATCTTCTATTTCCTTCGCTGGTTATTATATACTGTTTTTCAAAATCTGTAGTAAGAAAGATTCAAATCCTGTGAGGACAGTCTGCTTAACTGCACAAACTGGATCATTTCTTAAGTCCACTATATCCAAAAATATTTGTAAGTATTAACTACCTAGTCCACTCTCCCTCCTGAGCAACCTTCATCCATTAATTTCCTCGCTACACTGTCACTTGTGCTGGAGATCTGTTCTGTCTGGCAGCATGCCCTCCCTCCCTCCAGGTTCCCTTGTTGTCATTGATGCTTCTTCTCTAGTCCTTTGGAGTAACTGATATATCAGATTATCTGATTGGTTCTGGCAAAGCTTGCAAAGAAAAGTAATAGTTCTTACTAGAGCATCTGTATAAAATCGGAAAAAGCGGGCAAACTATCAAGAAAAGACCTTCTTGAGCTCTGTAATAGAAATAGGAAACTTCAAGATATGTGTAGACCAAGAACACTTATGTCAATTTATCATGAGTTGAAAAGAAAATGTAGTTGGTGGTTGTAGAGCAGAGAAGGCAGAGAGAAGGCAGAGAGAAAGTGGAGAGAAGGCAGAGAGCAAGGAAATCTCTCGTTGCTATAGGACATGCAGATATTTAGATTGTGTGGCTGGCTGTTGGCACAGGAGTCTCTTATGCTATTCTCCTTAAAGGTCACTGGGCATTGATGGTATAGTGTGGCTTTCTATGATCTGGAACTGGTTTAGCACCTCTACTGATGATACTCTTGGTACTTTAGAGGGATATCCTAACTTTATATCTATTAAGTATTGAGTGGATATTTGATATTCTAGAAATTATGTGATTCTACCTAATTTGTGAATAGCTCATCAATATGTAATAATATTCAGTTTTGCAGTATGCTTAGAATTTTCACAACTTAAAACAGAGAAATACAAACTCATTTAAACAATTAGACATTAAACACTGCTTTTATGTCTTAAATATCTGATCAACCAGATTCTCTTCTTTGTAACATATGTCCTGGGCCAAATTAACCCAGATGACATTGCCAAAGTATTCTGAATCTATAGTAGAAGCTAATAGCAGTATATCACTTTCCCACAGAGATCATAATGGTGCTTCCATTCTGATTCAGCTCGGGTCTCTATTCAGACTCTCAGTTCTCTGCAAGAGCTGTGTGATTTAGGATTCTTCATAAAAATGTCCAGTGTCCAAAGCATTGTGCTACAACTTCTGATTTCTTTTTTCTTGGCTGTTACAAATTTTCCTTGCGAATCCATGAATTTTGTGGTTTTGAGATTTTTTTTCCAATTTTTTTTGAGAAATCTTAATTTTTTATACCAGGAAGTTAGAGTGGCCTAGTTCGAAAGTTTGCTGTCAAGTTAGAATGACTAAAAGTTGCCACCAGCTGCTGGCTTTCTAATTGTTTTGCGGTTTCTCTATCACTACTACTGCTATTAGTATTTGTATTATTTACTGCTGTTTATGTTACAAAATACAGTTCGGATTAATTATTAACTGCGTTAGTCTCCAATAATTCAGTAAGTCATTAAATGTATCAAGAATTAACAGACTTCAAGAGATAAGTGTAGTTTTTGTTAAAGCCCTCTCAACTTTCTGCTATGACAGATTTCAGCCACCGAACTGAATACTTGAAGAGCAGGACATTCTATATCCTATACTTTCTTCTAGGCACAAAGACAGAAAACTATGGCTAACGCATAAAAGACCACAGTATAAGTTTTGTGCAGTGATGTTGTTACAGATTTCTGAAACCACGTACAATTCATATAAACATTGCTTTTTTAGCTTTTCAGGAGTTCGTGGTGGGGTTTGGGTCTCTCTGAAAAGTTGTGGGCAGGTGTTGTGTACTTCTCTCTTCATGGCTTTACGGAAGCTTTAAAGCTTTCCTTTAATGGATCTGCATGACCGTATGCAGTAGTGCTGTGAACACCTGGCAATTAATTAAAGCCATGAGGCTTTGTTCTTGAGATAAACCAGTCACATACTAAGTGAAAACACACATATACTGTATTATTGCCTGCATGGTCTTTTCCAATGGTAGCTTAGTGCAAAGGTAATAATTCAGACAATCTGATGTTTTCCACTCAGTGAATTATGAGAAAACTCACCATCATTATTGGATTTGTCATAGAAACATAGAATCAACTGCCAAGACCATCATTAAACCATATCACTGAGGGCCTCATCCACAGTTTTTGAACATTTCCAGGAGCAGCGATTCCATCACTTCCCTGGGAAACCTGTTCCAATATTTGATTACTCTCTCTGTGAAGGAATTGTTCCTAGCAGCCATTCTAAACCTCCCCTGGTGCAGACTGAGTTTATTACCTGATGTCCTCATGCCTGTTACTTGGGAGAAGAGATCAACCCCCACCTCACTTTCTTCTCCTTTCAGCTAGTTGTAGAGAATGATAAGGTCTCCCCTAAGCCACCTCTTCTTCAGACTAAATAATGCCAGTTCCCTCAGCCATTCCTCCAAAGACTTGTGCTCCAGACACCTCGCCAGCTTTGTTGGCCTTTTCTGGACTTGCTCCAGCACCTTAGTATGTGTCTTATAGTGATGACCCAGAACTGACCGCAGTATTTGAGGTGCAGCCTCACCAGTGCAGAGAACAGAGGGATGATCGCTGTCCTGGCCCTGCTGGCAATGCTGCTTCTGATGCAGGCCAGGATGCCTTTGCCCTTCTTGGCTGCCTGGGCACAAGCTGGGTCATGTTCAGCAGCCATCAATCATCGCCCTCAGGTGTTGAGCAGCTTTCCAGCTACTCTTGTTCAAGCCTGCAGCCTTGCATGGGATTGTTATGGCCCAAATGCCTGGCACTTTGCCTTCTTGAACCTCATACCGTTGGCCACAGCCTACTGATCCAACCTGTCCAGATCCCTCTGCAGAGCTCCTCATCCTTCAGCAGATCAACACTCTCAGCCAACTTGGTGTTGTCTGCAAATTTACTGAAGGTGCACTTGATCCCCTCATCCAGATCATCAGTGAAGATATTCAACAACACTGATCCTAATGAGCCCTGAGGGACACCACTAGTGTCTGGTTGCCAACTAGATGCAATGCCATTTACCACCACTCTTTGGGTTCAGCCATTAAGCCAGTTTCTGACCCAGTGAAGAATCCATCTATCCAGGTCATGAGAAATCAGTTTCTCCAGGAGACTGCTGTGGGAGACAGTGTCAAATGTTTTACTGAAGTACAAAGGGACAATATCCAGAGCTTTCCTCTAATCAGTCAGGGTGGTCACTTTATCACACAAGGAGATCAGGTTGGTCAAATAGGACCTGCCCTTAATGAACCTATGCTGTCTGGGCCTGATCCCTCCGTTTTCCTGCACGTGCTTTATGACCTCACTTATGACCATTTGCTCCATGACTTTCTCAGGCACTGAGGTCAGGCTGACAGGCCTGTAGTTTCTGGGGCCTTCCTTCCTGCCTTATTTATAGGGAGGCACCACATGAACAAGCTCCTCTGCCAAAAGCTTCACACTCTTCAACATCATCCTGCCTCACAGACTTCGTATCTAAGTGAAGCACGAGGTTGCTAACCATTTCTCCCTGCATTCTGGGGACTTCAATCAGCTCCCCATCTCCGCCATAAAACTGAGGGAACTGAGTACCCTGAGAATGGCTGGTGTGACTATAAAAGACTGAGGCAAAGGCACCATTAAGTACTTCAGCCATTTCCTTATCCTCAGTCACTAGCTTTTCCCTAGCATGCAGTAATGGATGGAGGTTCTCCGTGGGCTTCCTTTTATTGTTTTTTTATTTGAAAAAGAATTTTTTGTTTTATGGCAGTTGCCAGATGTAGTTCCATCTGTGCCTTTGCCTGTCTAACTTTCTCTCTACATAACTAACAACACCCTTATGCTTTTCATGGGATAACTGTCCCTTCTTCCACAGGTGACAAATTCTATTTTTTCATGAGTTCAGGCAGTATCTCCCTGTTCATCCAGGCTGGTCTTCCCTAACAATTTGATTTTTGCACAGGACCTCCTGCTCCTGCACCTTAAGGATTTCATTCTCGAAGAATACCTAGTCTCCCTGGACCTTCTGTCCTTTAGTAATGTTTCCTAAGGAATTCTGCCAACCACTGTATTGTACTTCCAGTAGACGTCTGGTTGAAGCCATCCACAAGAACAAGGGAAGCAATGGTGAAACTTCTCCCTTCTGTTTGAAAAGTCCTTCATCTGTAGCTTCAACGCATTCACGTTTGTGTGTTCATCCAAGAAAGCGATGAACCTTGACTAGAGGCCTTTTGCTTCAGTTTCCACGCAGGTTTTAGACTCATTACTAGCAGTTATAACTCAAATTCTTCACATTCCATTCCATATCGCTGGCAAATAAAGTCTTTACAGTTAGCGATGAATCACAGCAATTTTACTTAGGAAAGGACATTGGTTATCTTAATACCTAGTTCCAAGACAGTAATGATTCTTCTAATGCACTTTGATGGCACACTGACCATTACATAGCTTGTTAATACATTAATTGAACATGCTTTTGTGATTAATGTATATAAATTATTAGCTCATTTTAAGGAAAAAAGCTGAACATTCTAAAAAGCATATACAGCAGAATAATACTAATTTTATATTTTACTAATCTATGAATTTTTCAACTTTCACACATAAAAATGAATGGTTTCTTTCCAAAGAAATATTTCTGACAGAAATGGCTATGACATATTCCACTAAGATTTCTTCTTTAAAGGGTAACAATCTTCATCAATCTTTGCACTGTGAACAGTATTAATGAAAATAAAATTACTCTTTGCAAAATATACAGATAAATTGCTATTTATAAGACATTATATTTAAAACTTTGCCATTTGTCTATATTACTGTGTTGGTCTCCTTACCTACTAATGCACAGTACCAAGTTATTTCTGTTTATTTCTGTTATTAGTGAGTTAGCAACATTGTCTAGTGTTTAAAAAATAAAGACATTGGTGTATGGGTCTGACACTCTTTTAAACAAAGGCTCTGCAAGAGTGTAAGGTGTTTTTTCATTTGTTTCTTGTCTTCAAAGAATTATGGGAGTACAGCTAGGCATCTCATAATTGCAGTTTGAAGATTTTTTGGTACATGAAATTATTAAAAAACCCACAAAACACTTTTACAAGAAAAATACTTTTTTTTTTTTTTTTTTATGATTACTGTCATTGTCAGACATCTAAGCAAGGAGGTTTGATCTTCCAAAAATTTTCTATCTGGAAATACAAGAAGAATTTAAGAAAATTATATCAAAAATCTTAAGATAAGTACTCGCCTACCTGACTGCATTTCTTCTTTTCATTTATGCCTAACTGAAAGGCAGAAAAAAAGCACCACAAAAGTTGCTGAGCAGATTTACTCAGCCTCAATCAGGATCACTGCTGATCTCTGAAATGTTGCAGGTGCACTTGTCACCAGTTCCCAGGTGACCAATCTGCAATTTATTCATTTCAGAAATCTGTTTTTCTCTGGACACTCTGATTCTAATGTAGACTGTATATCATCAGGCTATGACAAGAACAGAGAAATTGACCTCTCCGAGCATAATAAGCTTATTTTTGTCTTCAACCAGGCCTTTGTAGTGGAGGAGATATAAGTTGTCTGTCACTTATTTGGAGAAGAAACAACTCCCAGCAGCTTCCGAGAGTGACCTGTATGTGCTCAAGTAAAACTGATGAAAACATTTTACAGTAGTCTTTGGAACAAACAAAACTTTTAATATGAGAAATCATCTGTTCCTACCCCAAAAGCCTGTAATAACTCTTCTCTTCAGATGAGGTACTCAGGTAAATGGGCACGCAGTGGCCTGGATTCAGGGACAATGGCTGTTATTTGTCTGCAAAAATCCCAGTAGGCTGCATGAAGGTTTCAGTGTCAATCAGAGAAAGAAATGGAAGTTAAACAAGAACAGAGAGATTTTGTGGGTTTTTTTTGCCACCCCCATGCCCTGTTTGTTTAAACAGCAGGGCAAAACCAGGTGGATGTTAGTATTTGTGTACATGGCTTTCACAGAGATTGATGTTCACAGTAGCAGCTGAGTTCATTTACAATGTCCTTTTCTGAAAGCCTTGCTGAATAGATTCCTAAAGACAGTAATTTACTGTCTGTCTTTTCCTCTTTTATAAGATGCCTAGTCTTTTTTGATGACTCAAGTATCCTTGCTCAAAGGTGCTTATACATTTTCAAGCTCTGTTACTGTTAGAAAAAAGAAGAGAAGGAAGAACAGTTGCTGTGGTCTTCTCATCCTGTAACTTTTGCAGAGTTGTTTTGCCTTACTATTACTGGAAGGTATGAACAGCAAATGAATTTGAAAGAAAGGAGTATTGCTTTTGGAGAGATTCCCTCTAACATGGATTCCCTTTCTATTTCATGTGAGTGACTACATCATCTTGAGTTTAAATCACTGAATTTATAGTTATCTAGAGTGAATTTAGAATGATAGAGTTTAAATCACTGAAGAATTCAGAAGTTGCAACAGTCCATAGAAACTCAATATTGCTTTCCCCAGAATATCATGTGCTAACCTGTCTTTTTAGAATAATTTTTGACCTTCAGTCCTGGCTGTGAGGCAAACACATATTCCTTCATTCAGTTTGCATATGAATTTAACTGATAGAGTTGAAAAAAGTTTACTCTGCAACATTCACGCTTTGAATGTTTAAACTTTGGGAAAACAAATAAACAGCCCCTGCAGAAAACAGTATTTAAAACTACAAACCATTATTCCTGACAATTTGTACGTTTGATGAGATGGGTGCTGGTTTTGGTGCTGGGGGGGAGATCAAAAAGATACCTTTATACACGTAAGCAACATCTGGAAATAAAGGTCATTAACAGGGACTACTATAACATGATTAATCTCTAAGAGTCTTATATGGAAGAAAAGAGATATTCATTGATGAACTGAACAAAGTTTGTTGAAATAAGTGAGAGCTTTACACTAATGGTATTATTATTGGGCTGTAGATCAGGCTTCTGAAAAGTTCTCGATTCATTAGCAATCCCTTCACTCTAAGCAATATCTAAGTTACAAAATATTTCCTAAGAGATTGTTCACACCAATTTCAGTCAGAATGTTACTTGTTCACATCTTTGTTTCAGGGTTCTGTATTTAATTTCAATCATTTAAATGTTAAATATTTTAAAACAAAGATATATAAGGGAAAGAAGTTATAGCAAAAATGGATGGCACACTGGTATTTTTAGTTTATAAAGCTTCAACCTGTAACTGAGATTTGAAAAATATAATACACATTATGCCATTTTTGTACGTATTCCAGGACAGATATGCTCACTTTAGCTTTCTCAGATAGAAATTGCAGTGAATTTTTGTATCTTTTATAACTACCAAGAATCTGGTTGAATTTTCCAACAAAAGTGATCTAAAATCTCGATTGTAGTTGGATTTGCAGCTTAATAGAACTTTCATCTTTTTAAAAATATGAAAAAAAGGGTACAGTAAAGGTGGGAAACTTCTCTGTTTCCGAGGGTGATCCTGTTAAGAAGGGAACCCTCAAAGTCTAATGAGCCATTGTCAGAACAGTACTCTATGTGAGCCTTTATTTTACTACCACCTCCAGGTTTTACCTTTCTATGAAAGTAAAAATACGAAGAGAAAGGATCTTTTCACTGTATAATTTTTCTGGCTTTCTTTGCAGAGTAACTTGTGTGTGGATTTTTTCACTTTCAACTGCTTAGTTTCCTTTTTCTCCTTCCTGACCCGAGGCATGAACGTGAACAACAGGAAATTTACATTGCTTTTTCTTGTGCATGAGTAGAAGAAGCCAATCTTAAAAGCAAAGTCTGCCACCTTTAACTGGTGTCAATGCCCTCCTCTGTCAGAAAAATAAAAAATTTAACCCTAAGACAAAAATAACTCATCTCACACCATAAAAACAGATAAATATATGAGAGAGGGATGTCGTATTTGGCAGTTTCAGGTATTTGCAGTTTCAAAAAGTCATCTCCTCCAATCCTGATAACACAGATGCTTATCTTAAGTAGTCAAAAAAATCAAATATTGTTCCTGTTAATGTTTGGTTAAGCAATTCTGGCAACAATACACATTTGGCCAACTCGCAAGTATAGCATGTCCTTTTAATTGTGGATGGTTTGCACTATGCTAAGAATGGCAACAATTACAGAATCTGCATGCATCTGACAACAGAACAAACGGCCTCATAGTTGGAGGAAAATGCAGAAAAAAGAAATGTTCAAATGAAAACCAAAATAACAAAGAAATCCTAACTAGATGCTGATACACAGAGTAAAAAAGAACTTATTTGAAAAATATTGTAGTAGCAGTGAAAGAAAGAGACTGAAAGGGATTTGAGATGCTTTCTGAATAAAGTATGGGAAGTTGATGGCTATGAATCCACTACATTAATTATGTATATTCTAGCCCTCTGCAATACAAGTGCTTAAAGTGACTTGGAGTAACTCATTCAGTTCTGATGTCTATGCTGAATTTCAGGGTTTGATCATGATCAACTTATGAAGATACATACATATTTGCTTATATAAACAGATTGTAGAGTGCAAATTCTGCCAAAGTTGTAAAAAAAATGAATTAAATAGGTACTATAGTAATGGATTTGAATGGCTGAAAAATCTATGTATAGTTCCTTCAGTGGCTAACTATTCAGATAACATATGCGTGCTGGTACTGATATTTTGCAACAACAAACACTTTGGCCCAAAGTATTTTACTTTTAGTGGTATTTATTTTAGGTGGTATTTTTCTCTTTGTTGCTTTACCACTTGTAAGTACCTGTAATTTCATTTTGTTCTCCTGGACAGCATTCAACATAGTCTAGTCACTCTGTAGCACACACTCATCTCACTTCACCTTGCGAGGCACTTCCTTATGACTGCAAAGGATTTTTATTTAAGAGACAGGATTTAAAACTAAATATTGGTTCCTGAGAATTCATCCATGATATGTTTTTCCCTATTTAGCTGTATATTCAGATGTAAATGAGTTATATTGTGGTGGCACCACTACACCTCACAGAAGCTAAAAATATATACACATTGATCCAGAGCAAGGTTATAGGACTTAATCAGACAAATTTCCTTATTTTTGTCTCAGTATCTCTCTTTTAAGTTATTTAATTCTATTTTATACTGGAAAATGTGAGAAATTTTAAATGGAAGAAATGGGTTTTGCAAATTGCTTTGAAAATTACAACTCTTATTGTGAACATTTATGTCTCCAGGTGAGAGTCTTATTTCTATAGAAGCTGTATTCCCTGCTTTCATGACAGTCATCTGTAAAGTAGAAAATTTCATCATATATTCTTCAAGAAATTGCCGTTAAGGAGAAAATAAAACTGAGAAATTGTCAAAATTAACACTTGTACTGTTTGATAATAGGTAATAGGTAAGATCACAGTCTTCTGTCCCAAAGACAAAGGGAAGAAGTGGCATGAACTTAGGGGTCAAATAGCTGAGAATGCTGACCTGCCATGTCTCATGTTTATACTATGTCTCATGTTTATACTTAACTTACCAGGCAAACTTTGATAAAGCTTACAACTTGTTCTTTAAAATCAAGTTAAGTATGGTTAAAAGCTGACAGCTGCCAATAAAATCTGTGAATATTTTTTTCACTAACAGAAAGTGCGCTCTGCATAGGAGGCATCAGATGCTTTTCACAGTTAAATATAAATTACAGGGTCTCCATATTCAGGCAATTGAGAGGGGATATGAATTGCCGCAGATAAAAATTTAAAACCCAGCAACTGCTACTTTCTTTCAAGTAAAAATTATTCTTGAGTGGGACTGATAGTCCTCTGATTATAAAAGAAATAATAAAATATATTTTATTCTCTTTGGTAAAGCATAATTATAAAAAAGATCTCTACCTGGTATCTGCAATTCAGATTTATGTGCATCCATGTTCACCTTAATATTTTCCTTTAATTCACATCTTGCAAAAAGACCTTGTCATAACTGATACTTTAAATCTGAGATCCCTGTGTTCACTCTTCTGAATTACTGCAAAAAATTAACCATTGGAAACAGAACATTATCATATTGATAATTCTTGGAAGGTATTTCCAGCATTTGTTTGAAGTCATGCTGTGATTCATTTCTATATTTAAATCAGTAAAGAGGCTGAACTCACTCTGAAGAGATGCAAGTAGAAGTGTTTATATAGCAATTTGGTGGCTGTGAGCATAGTCATGTTCTGATCTCAGTTGCATATGTGGAACATTAGGGGATTTCTGTGAAGTTGAGTTAGTAGTAGGATCTGTCTCATAGATTTTTTAAAAAAATATTGTTTTCAATGATCAGATAAACAGAGCAGTTATACTGTTTGAATTAAATGTCTCCTCCCAGGAGGTAAGGTGAATAATACTGGTTATATATCTTAGAGCTTTAGATCCTATTGCTCCCGTACTACGAGTATGTGGAAACCTGAACATAGTCTGTCTAGAAATTCCATCTACATTTGTTACCATAAAAACATTGGGTATCCTTGTATGCTTACCACTGTCCACATTACCAGAAGGCCTGTGTGCATATTTGTGCATATATTCATTGTTAGAGCACCAAAGGTATGACTAGCAGCAGAAGTACACTTGAGCACAAATTAAAAGATAACATGCATTACCCATTTATTTACTTCTCATCCCTGATACACCCAGAATGTATCTTGAATCTGCTGCAGCTCACTGTAATTGTTTTTGATTGAGTTTTGATTTAACATTTGTGTATATACATATATAAAGTGAGACAGTATTTATTGCATGCTGAATATATACTTTTATATATATTACCCATTTATAGCTCATTGTCTCTCTCCCTGATTCTATACACATACTGGCTTGTGTATGTAATAGTTATCACATATTATGTTTTCATTCTTTTTTTCTGGGAGCTCGCATACACATCAAACCAGTTGAAAGTCTAATTTTGCTGACTGAAAGTAATCTAATATTTGAAAATACATTTATTGATAAACTAGTTTGTCTACTGGACTCTTAATAATATATCCTTATTTCCTTTAAGGAAAATCTCTCTCTTTTAAAGGTCAAGTGTTAAATAGCTAATAGCATTGACTTTTAGTTAATAATCACTTCATTTCTGTTATTATAATTCTGAGGACAGGCTTGGTCTCCAGGCTGTGATAAAAATGTTCTTATTATTTGTTCTTTTGTGATTAATATATCATTTGGAATGTTGATTACTTAATCATCAAAAATACTTACCAGCAACCAGCCAAACAACAGCCTTAGTTTATTAGTTTATTTTCAGTGACCAGGCAACCACCAAAAGGAAAAATTCTGTTCAATTAAAGAGCTGATTTTAGATTTTGGTGTCAAATATTCACTGTTAACCTCACCTTCTTACTTGTTGCTGAAAGCTTAGTACTGATCTGGCACTTCATCAAAATCAAGCCTCTGAAGTACTGGAATTGGGACTTTCACTCAGCAAATGCCTTCATTGTTTCAAAATACGAGGGAAATTCCACACAGCCCACGCAATGTTTTGTAACGCCATCACAAGGTCTTCTGTATGCAAATAAATATGCATACAGGTCACTGTAAGCTAGCTGATCAATGTGATAATTCAAAATAATACTGCAGTGGTAGCCAAACACACTGTTACTATACAAGGAAATCTGTTACTGCATAATTAAGTGTCCAGAAAGATTCCATCTATATTATCTTTATTATCCTTGATCCCTGCTTCAAACTGGTGTTGCTCCTTTTCACTTTACTAGAGAAAGCTGAAAAAATGATGCTGTTATTGTAGGCTCGGCTTAACTGGGAAGACAGTTTTACACATCTGGCTCTGTAGACTGAAGATTAAGTGTAGTTTAGTGATCAGTGAATTTCTGTCATGGCAATTGTGTTCTCATGTTTATTACAAAATCGTACTCAGTTTACTGAATAATGAAGTCCTCTTCCAGTGATGTTACTGATCAGGTTTTTTGTAATTGCTTTAGACTGAGTTAATAAACATGTCCTGAAATTACCTAGTTATTGCATTGTTAAACACAATAGAAATAATGATCATGTGTTCTGTACTTTAGTTGGATGGAGTACACTGTATGATCTAGTAAACTTCAGGAAGAGGTAAGGACTTTTAAGAAAGGAGCACGGGGGTCAGTCATAAAATAAGTTGCTATTTTATGTTGCATTTTAATTTCCAGATGAAAAAAAAATGATAAAGGATAGTTTAAAATGATCGCATCACCAGTCTGTTCGGATCAGTCCAAAGCTACAAAAAAAAAAAAAAGTCAAGTAACGTAGAGGTGCTGTCACTGTGTAATGCAGAAACCATCTGCAGTTTAACTTGGACTAGTTAGATTGTTTCAGCTGAATCCAGCCGTGCAATAGTTAATAGCAATGCATGGAGAAAGCTTGAGTAGCACTTGTTTCTACTTTCAAAGTAGAAATTATGTACTCTTCCTCATTTACTGTCATTGGTAACTAAATTCCTGACTGAGTTTTAAAACCTTCACTTATAAATACCAGGAGGTTGTCTACTATTGCTGGATTTTATGAAATCAGATAGTATGGTCTTTATGTTAAAATACTAACAGTTTGACATCTTCACTCAAGTTATCTGGCAATTACAGTTCATATTAATTTACTTTTCTGAATATCCACAGTTAAGTAGTTTCCACCATCAACCATTTTGTCAGTGTTTCTTCATGGTCACTTGTTAGGATTGTGAGAACAGCTGGAAGAAAACCTAGGAAAAAAACCTCTTTCAAGGACAGGGAAAGCTCATAACAGCACACTTATTAAACAGGTCCATTAAAAAAGTATCTTAAGTATTTGTAGAGATAACAGCCATTCATCTCCTTAAGTAAACTCTGATACACTTGTTAGCATTCCTTAAAGTGTTTAAATTCAGTAAAATTTCAAACAAGGATTTTAAATGTTAGGGAATGTCTATTAAGCATTAGGAAATAAAGTTTCAGGACATGGTAATAGCACAGGTAGAAATGTAATACTTAATTAGAGCAGTAAGTAAACCCTTGGCTTAACACTTTCATAAAATTCACGATTAAGTGATTGAATCTATGTCTAGGTACACATTGATTTGTGCAAAATCTTCTCTTAAGAACATATTTCCTGAAGGCCTGGTCTGTAAAAGAATGCAGTCAAAGCACTGAGTTGTTCATGGAGCAAGCCAATAATATTAAAAGCTGACCATGCTGGATGGAAAAATGACAGCACAGATTTACTGTTAGTGCCCTCAATTCTATCTCATCAGAAATCAACTTTATGTTTAAAACTTATTCAGATCAGTTGATTTCAAGTTTGCTACAAGAGTTTTTGGAAAATGTGGGATTTAACTTCTGACAAACTGGAAGTATGAGGTAATTCTGGTATTTTGTGTTTGCAATAGGAAGAAAGAATATGTCTTTGGTGTTTTTTTTTTTAATTTTTTTTATTTTATTGTTTTGATTTTTCTTTCATTTATACTTCACCACAGGAATATCAAGGTTTAACTTGAAACTTACCAGGTTTTACATTACTTTGTTGAGAAATATATTTTAATTAAAATCTTACTTTATGGACAAAACTAAAATTTCTGATCAAACATTAAAAATAACTGTGTACTAAGACACAGCTGAATGTTAAGGAAGTAGGAAACCTAAGGTTCAAGTCCCTCCTGCTCTTATCTCATAGCATATTTGAATCACATTCTCTCACATCAGAAGCAGGTATCTTTGTAGGATCATAGAATGGTTTGAGTTGGAAAGAACCTTAAAGATCACTTAGTTCTAACCCCTCTACCAGGAGCAGAAAGACCTCCCAGTAGACCAGGTTGCTCAAGGTCCAACTTGGCTCTGTACACTGCCAGGGATGAAGCACTTACTGCTTCCTTTGACAAATTGTTCCAGCACCGGCCTCGGGGGGGGGGGGGGGGGG
>JASSUY010006263.1:0-12966 GCA_032466535.1 Forpus xanthops | reverse complement strand
CATCCTCGTGGCCCTCCTCTGGACTTGTTCCAACAGTTCCATGTCCTTTTTATGTTGAGGACACCAGAACTGCATGTAACACTCCAAGTGAGGTCTCACGAGAGCAGAGCAGAGGGGCAGGATCACCTTCCCTCGACCTCCTGGTCACACTCCTTTTGATGTAGCCCAGGATACAGTTGGCTTTCTGGGCTGCAGGAGCGCACTGATTCCAGCTCACGCTCATTTTTTCATCGACCAACACCCCCAAGTCCTTCTCTGCAGGGCTGCTCTGAATCTCTTCTCTGCCCAATCCATAGCTGTGCCTGGGATTGCTCTGACCCAAGTGTAGGACCTTGCACTTGTCATGGTTAAACTTCATCAGGTTGGCATCAGCCCACCTCACAAGTGAGTCAAGGTCCCTCTGGATGGCATTCCTTCCCTCCAACGTATCAACTGAACTGCAGAACTTGGTGTCATTGGCAAACTTGCTGAAGGCGCACTCAATCCCACTATCCATGTCTCTGATGTTGAACAAGACTGGTCCCAACACCGATCCCTGAGGGACACCACTCGTTACTAATCTCCAACTGGACATTGAAAATTATGGACCCTTTCCAATAGGACAAGACTCAGGGCAGATCAAGGTATTTTGCAGAAGAACTAGCAATCCATGCTTTCATCTTCTCCAGATGAAACTTTAATATAGGAGATTTAAATAATAGATGGTCCATTTTATTTTGTTCCATGGGGAAATGGAGCCCAAGTGCTACTACTAGCAGTCTTTACAGCTACAGATTTTAGAATATTTTTGCAGTTTGTCTAATTTACTACATTATTGGTTCTGCTAAAATGTGATATCACTGACAGTTTTATGTTCTCAGGCTTAGAGAACCAAGTTTTAATTATTTACTTATGATGCACAAGTTAATTATTTAACAACATAATCCAGGAATTAAGAGCTCTACTGTGCTAACATAGTGTGAGCTCAATAAAAGTGTTCTACCATTTTCTTTTAATATCAAAAAGTGCATAAATAACTGAAAAGATTCATTACTTTAAAGGCCTGGCGGCTTTTATTACATCTTTTTAATTCTCTTTTCTTCTCTTTGTACTTCAAATCCATTCATCTCAGTGCCTTGCTTCTAATTTTTAATTTCCTTTTCCTCTCCTCTACTTTTGGAAGGCAGCACACCTTTTTCTTCTTTCATACACATCTCTTGTTACTTAAAACTCCTTTCCTTATTTATTTTCTCTGCTTTCTATCTTACTACACTTGGAGTCTTCCTAGCATTCTGTCTCCTTTCACCTTCATTTTCTATGCACTGTTTCTCCCTGCTAACCATCTTTATACTAATTAAATTTATAAAGCATGAGGCAACAATAATTAATTAGCTGTCATAGGATCCATGCAATTTTGGAAAGTAATCATCCACTCAGAAAGAAGAAGAGGTTAAATGGCTTTGAAAAACCCATCTTGATAAGAATTGGCATGAAGGGAAATGAGAGACCCCTAGCTGAAGTCTCCTGCTGTTCTCCGTCCATGTTTGTTTTGAGACTCATGCTAGCTACTGGCTCACGGCCCCAACAAGATTTTGTTTATGAATATCAAAACTCCATCAATTCATGTCTCTCATCTGGCTAGGAGCTGTGTTTAACAGAGTTACAGGATTAGGTTAGCAAATCCCACAGAGCAGGTTTATATAATAAGAATAGGAATGCCGTTATTTGGAAAGATCTCTGCCTCAAGCTTGCAATTTTGATTTTCATTCACTACTTCTAAAATGACTTTTCAGACAAAGCATTAAGAGTTGCAAATGAAAGTTGAGTTTGCCCAACTCAAAAGGACTGTTGGTGAAAGAAATGCAGTTTTGAAAAGCACAGACGTGTGCAGTTCATAGATGAGTTACTAGGAAAAAAAGAAAAGAAAAACGACAGCAGGGGAATAGCAAAGTTTTCAGAATTCCAGATTAGACCAACTGGTCCAAGCTGTTCCATACTGGCCTCTGCCCTTGGGTGGAAGGATCTTGTAGTACTCAGATGAAGTGATATCACTAACTCTGAATAAAGTAGACCTGTATGGTAACTATCCTCTTAAGCCAATACATAGGGAATAGAAGGTCGGCTCATCCAGGTAAGCTGAATACTTTGTATTTGTATTTTCTCCTACAGTCAAGAGAGAGAATGAGGCTCCTTGAAATGGTAAGTCACTGCACCAAAAAAATGTTTTTTTCCTCTGAAACACCCCTGGCAGACTTCTGTCTGTTTCCTACTATTTAGTTATCCAGGAGAGATGAGACTCTTTGCTGAGGAGTGTGTGTAATAACTCCCATGTTGCAAACTGAAATTAGCAGTTCCAAGCTATCTCTACCAAGCATGGCCTCATGAACCGCTTTTAGCTAAGAGGAGCAGAGGCTGCAAGTGAGCTGCATCCTGCTGAGCTGTGTGAGGAGTGGGCACCTGCATGTGATGGTGTCCAGGTAACACAGCCTGGCATGCTGGACTGCTGTTAGCAAGCAGATCTCCTGCTGCTGCATCCTGCCATTTAACTCTTCCGCTTTCTCACTGCATGCTACCACAGCCACAGCCAGTTAATGGGGTTCAAATCTGCCAGCTGCCTCTAATATGTGCTGGCCCAGGGTGGGAGGCAAGCAGCAGTACTGGCTGAAAGCCGGGTATAGATTCACTTTGGTACATCTCATTATAGGCACCGCATCAAAGAAATTATTTTGTATTCATCTTTGAGGCAACTTGTGACTCTCTAAAGCAATGCAGTGTAGGTAAAGAGATGGTCAAATTATGTCTTCCAAGCCTGAACACCATTTCCAAGCCATTTGCATGTGTTCTGCACCCTCTTTTCTTAGCAGAAAGTCAGGTACCTGGTTGAGGCCTTTTGCTTGCCACTATCAGCAATCCATCCGTGGTCAACACTTGCTGAAACACAGATGCTGCTATTAGATCCAGTGGCTTCTTTTTCCAACTTAAAACCTTGCACTTGTACTTGCTGCCTTATTTTGCCTGTCTGTAAACTACTGTTTTACCAGTGAAATTATATATACTCTGAGCTCTAATTTTGCATCTCTTTTTCCCTGGTCTGGCAGGGGAACAAAGAGGAAAGAGCAGCAATACAATGGAATTAGCAAAGCTCTGGAAATAGAAAGCAATATGGAAGCTTATAATTTGTTTTCAGCTCTTTCCATACTTTCACAGTCAGATGGCTCCATTACTGAAAAAGGCTGGAGGAAGAATGTGGCAAAGGGTTATAAAACTGCGGATTTCAACTTGCTTACAAGCAATGCAGCAAGCAAAACTATACCTTTCAAAGTTCAATTTCATTTTATAGCAATTTTATTTATATGACAGATAATAATTATAGTCAGAAGTCTTTGCTATGACTTGATTTAAATTAAGCATCAAGGTTATTGTTTCCAGTTATAGTGTACAGTGAGATGGGTTTAGCTTATCTCATTCTGTTCTTAAGGCCTTTTATGTTCAAGGTTCTGCTAGAGCTATCTATCGCACTTGTTTTTACCTGATGGATCATGGAGGGAAAATAATGGATTCAGTTATGAGAAACAGTAATAGATTTTTTTGAACTGACATAAATTTCTATGTTTAGATAGAATAAAAGGATCAGAAGAGATAAACTGAATTTTCTACAACAGAAGAGTCCTTGTGAAATTCACTTCACATAAATTGCACTGGGATGTCTTTTGTGTAATGTTTTATTTATGTAATTCATTTCTTCTTTGAGAACTAAATCATTTTATGTGGTCCTACAAAAGATAACTTAAAAATGTCCAACAAGAAACAAAGAATCTTTATTTTTCTTAAACTCTCCATTCTTCAGGAAGTTATGGAGCAATGCAATTGAGCTGTAAGTGTTAGAGAGTCCCTAGTGTTTATTTTTGACTTCTATTGGAGAAACTTTGCTTACCTAATCTGCATTCAAGAGCATATGCATGGATACTAAACATGTGATAGGGCAACAGGGAACTTTCTATCACTTGTACTGTTTTCTTTCTTTTCTCCATTGTATTTGGTACTTGCTCTCTGAATAACTTGAGTAGCAATTTTCTTTGTGTAGATTTGTAACGCAAGAAACTGATCTAGCACAGTGCATTATTTTATTGTGGTTCAGACTCAGTAAACTATGAGTGTGCAGAAATGGAGCGCACAACTCATTCAAGTGATTACTCCTTATGCTCCCCAACGTGCTTCTGTTTCACTCCTTTAAAAAATGCTGTAGCATCATGTCCACTTAATGTTCCCATGGTTATGTTGACTTGCTGGTCAGCTATTTCTAGTGTATGGCTATTGGAGCAGATAAAAATGCTGCCTGTAAGAGCTGTGCCACTGTGCTCAGAGAGACACAGATGTGTGGTGTATTTTTGTGCCAAGCTGCGTGGCTTCCACTCTGTTCCAACAACATATGGGCCAGATGTGTTCTCCAGTGTGTGACAGATCCCTGCCTTAGTCAGCTGCTGCAAAAGTTTGCCTGGAAGAACTCTTCATACCCTCAAACAAAGCACTGAACTGGGATCTATGAAAGACTTCATTCTATCCACGCATGCTGTTAGCAGATCCATGTAATTTATTTGTTCACTCTCAGGCTTCTCAGGAATGACTAAAACAAAAGAAAAAAATCAATGACATTTATAAGCAAGCTGGGGAAATCACTGAAAAGCACTTTGACGTTTTAATCTTCACAGCTACATTGTGCTGAAGAATTCAGTCCTTCTTTGTTTTGGTATAAAGAAAATTAAAACATACTTTTGAAGCATTAAGTATTCTAGAAATTAATTTTAAGCAATTTCTCGATCTATGTATCATTAGAAATGAAAAACTTGATGGAAAACTGACTTGATTCCCACCACTATTTTCAACAAAATGAATTCTGCAAAAATTAGGCAGATATGTGAGAAAGCAGGTATGCAACAACTTCTTCATTTCTTCCCTCCAGTTCTTTACCAGTGTTATTACAGTAAGATTAAAATTTCCACAGAATGAAAAGACTCTTAGTTATGTTGAGGAATAAGAGGTATTTTTCTATTCGTTTTCTGAAATAAAAAAGTGGAGCCTTGAAGATTATAAGCTTGTGCTATTTACACTATTAAAGAAAAGCATATTACACTGCATTGTTTTCTCTAATTTCTTTGAGATTAATATCTAAGGATACTGACTGGACTTCTGTGTTTAAATACACTAGAGAATTAAAATTTATATACAGCATTATACAGTTTATTTTCCATCCCCCTGCAGCTGCAGTTATATCTCTGCTTAGAAGAATATGTAATCATATTAAGGTTTTTCTCATTGGTCATGATGGCTTTGAGCATTGCTTTTTCTCACACTTTTTTTCAGTTCTTAATATTTTAGAAAATGTACTTGGCTGTTTTTATACTGTGATTAATTTATTTACATTTGCAATCGGCAAAACCTGCTGGTATTCCAAAGTGCTCCATTACTCTGCCAAATATTTAACATTACCAAAAATAGAACACAGTGTATCCAGTATTCTTTTTTGATGAGGCAGTTTCTTATAAACAAATACTTGTCCAATTTGTGCCATCACCAACATTTCAGTTCCACATCCCTGTAAGAAGCCAGAAGAATTAAAACTGTATTTGCATGTTCCTCTAGAGCTCCTTGGGTCTGGGTTACACACTTTGCGCCAAAATAAGAAGTTTAAAAAGTGTATATCTCACTGTTCTTTTTATCTCACCTGGTGTAGGCACCAGTTCTCCAAAGTCAGCAATGTCACCTGAAACCACATTCTTATCACAGCACTTCAATAACAACTGTCTCTTCCATTTCCACCATCAGCATTGTGTGTATCCTTAGCAAGCTGGTTCACATCCATACTTATCCCTGCCGGACAATAGATCTGTTATAGAAAGAAAGATATATAGTAACAAGTTGGAAGCCCACAGGTCTTCTCTGGTTTAATTAACTGTTGCTTGCCACACACACACATGCACACATTGAATTAAGATAATAAGATCCTGTCACAGCTGACTTTTGGAGTTAATGAGAAATAAAGATATCTGGGACTCCTCAGCTATCAATATTGCCATAGTCAGATTAATAAGGTACTGGATATTAAAAGAAATGAGGTATGAGAGCTGTTACATCACAAACTTCACAACAACCTTCCCTAAAAGAGAAACCCAGGCCTATTTCTGTAGGAGGAAGTGGGAAGAGAACTTCATTGATGGTAGGGCAACAGAGATTCTGATGATTCCCTAAATTCCTAGCATTAGACTCTCAATATTGATCTGCATTTTCCTGTGAGTCTAGAATTAGAAAATGGACTGGGCTTTTTGTAGAAGAAAAATCACTGACAAAGGGCATGACTACAGTCTAAGATGTTATCAAAGTATAAATCTGCAACTGTGGTTGTATTGGAGGGCAGGCTGGTATGCTCTTTTTCTACCTGTACAGTGACTACATGAGGGTCTGACTCCCAGGCAATCTGCCTCAAAAAAGCAAACACACATTGGAGACCAAAACTGAGAGGAAATGTCATCACTGTCCATTGTCTAAGGAAAACTCTGTCTTTGGTTACAATCCCATAAAGCAAACACTGGTGACAAGTATTTGTTTGTACTCTGTAGATGTGTGTAGGAATAACCCAAACAGCTTCAGATTGTCCAGCTGGGATAGCTGCTGTTGTCTGGCTACGGCCCTTTGAAAACAGCAGCATCTAATGGAGATTTTTTTTGACTGGATGTGGATGAGACCCCTGATTCTGAAAAAACACAGATGCGTGCCAGAGCTCACACATAACCAAGAGAATACTCTTGCCTTTGAAATTCTGGAGGTAAAGGTTTTGTTTTGACAAGTGTTCATACCCTGCTCAGCTTCTTTACCTTGATCTTTGAGAGAGTTTGGAAGACTTCAAGTTGCAATAGCAGAAGACCCACTCCTACTGCCAATGACTTTCTATATTAGCAGAAGTAGATTAAGGACCTAAGTTAACATGATTTTTCAGAAGAGCATAACTACAGGAGATGAGGAAGGAAGCAGAGAATTCAGTAAAATTAATTTTTTTTTGATCAGTTATCAATTTCCATCCTTAGATTTGTATAGATGCTTCATTTTACCCTTTTCACTTTGTAGCTTTTTCAGCTTTTTTGGTCTCACAGGAAAATATAATCCTAACCAAGGTTATTTCTAATGTCTAGAACATTCTAGCTTATTTTAATTTAGCTTGAGAAAGGTAACATTTTAGTGTCAAACTGACTACGTCAGCTGAAAGTTGGAAACACTCTTTTACCAAGCTCATAGCATGTAGTTTTAGCTTTCTATAGCTCAGTAATGCCACAGATTACTGTGTAGGGTCAGTGGTAGGATAAAATATCTTCAGGGTAATCCAATATCTCTCCCCACTCTGGCACCACAGTAGCATGCAGTCATATTACTGAATGTCTGACTCTGGAAACCACTTACACTCTTAAGAAGGATGCAATGTAGTTATGAATTTCCTCTAATCAATTGTCACACTAATAAAGGAAATGTATTTGCTAATCCCATCCCTATAGAATGATATTTCACTATAGTTGTGTTTTCTGGAGGTCTGATAAGTGCATATCATACCCTCATACAATTCCCAAAAGCTCTAATAATTTTTTGAGTTTTTCTTACTCTTCAGATAACAGATGCGGCTCCAGCAATCAATTATCATGAGAAATGATTCTTAAAGACAGAGATAGAACATTCAGAGTGTTAGAGTATAACCATAATTTATTTCTTTAATTCTTCATAGAACTAAATTATGTGTTATAATGAGATATTGCACAAGATTTATTTGAGATGGGTTTTGGAACTTTATTGCAGGAAACATACTTGCAGTTATAAATTGTTTATTACATTGGTCTTTCTTTACCTTGAACTGTGGAATACCTGTATGCTCAACAGTGAATCCTTAATGTACTTTACAGCAATATAATTTAAATATAGTGCAGTTGTCAAATATTGATTTAGAGTGAACTTATGACTAATATCTAAATCATTACAGTTCTGCTTCCTCAGGCTAAAAACATCTGACCCCTTACTTTATTATATTTTACATTTTATGACAAAAATTAAGCTTCTGTCCTAAAATTAAAATTTACAGTTGCATGCTCTCAACACAAATATATTTCTGTGGCAGTTAAGAAACCTTCTGGTACTTCAAAGTACACTAGTCTCTGTAGCATGTGCAGCAATGTGTCCATGGCATCTGTCTAGCCGCTTTGAACGATCAGGATCTTTGGCTCAGATCAGAGCTGAGGGGCAGACCCACATCTCTAGGCACCTCACAGTTTACATTAACCACTTGGTTTCTATCCTAATGAATATGAAGCTATGAAGTAGCTAGCCATAATCATCAAATGCCAAGATCAGATGACCTGTCCTCAGTACATGCTGATGGTAGTCTTGCAGAAATGCCTGAAAGAAGCAGGACGTTGCTGTGAACTAGGGCATTTGCACCAGTTTGCACACTTGGGGTTAAGGGAACAGACAAAGGCAAACAGCCCTGGCTGGGAGAACACCTTCAGGACAGGCTTTGCATCAGGCAGTAGGCTGACACAGTACATGGCTGGCTGGCAGGTCTGCCATCTCGCCCTGGAGGGAGGCTTCTTAAGGAGGGCTGTTAAGTGGGGGAGGGTACCATTGCCCCGTCTGGCTGCTGCCAGAGGGTTTTCAGCCTGGGCATCCCCTGCCCTTTTCTATTGCTCTATGTTTCAGCTTAGAGAAGGGACACTGCAGCAGTCCTGCAGCCTTTGCAGGATGTAGTTCTGACTGTATTTTTTTGGGGGGGTAGTGGTGGTAATTTTTTTTTGTATGTGTGCAGTTTTGCTTTGCTTTGCTTTAAAATTTGTGTCAACAAAGGTGTAAATGGTTTAAGTTATGGAACAGCCTGGGAGGTAACGTAAAAGCTTGGGTGGAGACCCCTGCATGGTCAAACTCCCTCCTTTACCCCATGTTTCACTAAAACATCTTTCAGTTACTATGGCCAAAACAGTACTGACAAGAAGGTGTGTACTCAACCTGACTTTACCTGCTGTGATCCTTATAGATGTTATCGGAGAGTACTGCTAGTCTTAAACTTGAAATCAAACTTTAACAGTTCTGAGTGAAGAATTTCCTTTCCTGTCTTTCCAGAGAGGGAAAAATGATGGAGGACAAACCCTGAATGTAGAGGCAGATACTTGCTAGCATATTTGAGTCCTCGTTCCTCTGCTTCATGGGAGCTTACTGAAGTCCAGGAAAAAAAGTAGAGCAGAAATACACTGGTATAAATTATTCAAGGTCACTGCTGTTCCTAAGAAGGAGCCAGGAGAAGTCTTCCTATAAAACATTAACATGACATTTTTGAATTGTGACAGGGGGATTGGGAGAAGAAATCTTAAGAATGAGCAGAGTACTGTTCCAAGGAAACAGAGACTTCTTTTTGTAACTGCAAGCCTGCTTTGTCATTGAGTTGCACGTTGGCTTCCAGTGATTACGAGTTGGGGAAAAGGGAGATGGGGTGGAGGATGGAGTATTAAAATCTTAGAAAGCCTTCACAATAGGTTACAAAAGATCTCTTCAGTGCTGCTGTGGGAAATCAAAAAGAGGGTCAGAGTCAGATTCCAGTTTGGTTTCTCTGCTATTCCACTACTTTGGCTAAAACTGGGGGGAGAGGGGTGGGGCATGGGGTGAGGGGAGAGTGTGTGTGTGATCCACTTGCCCTGCTAAAAATGTTGAAAACCCCTTTTGCTTCTGACTGATAATTTGGATCTACCTGATTTCCCTGGAGACTCCAAAGTACAAAAGGTGCAGTGAAGGTATAATTTTTATTTAACTCAGTAAATAGTAACAATATAATGAGGCTAATTCACTCCTCTAATAGAGCATTTTTTTGAACTGGGAAGCGTTACAGCGATGTCAGATACTCTCTATTTAATGACATCCCTGCATCTTAGAACTAAAATATAATTTTAGACAGTCTGAAGACAGGTTTCTAGGTGAATAAAACATCTCCCAGGACTAGAGGCAGTGAACAATGTCATATGTTGAATGGAGCAACTATGTAGAATTTATGAATTTGTCACTGCATTTTTTTGGCTTTGTATCTATAGTTCAAATTTTTGAGTTCTGTGATTTAGCCCTATGGCCTTTCCCTTTTTCCCCATAGGTGATTCAAGCTTTCTTTTCCTAATGCTTGATTTTCTGCAAAAGCAATGTCTGCTACTTATATAGAAGTTAGGGATAAAAGAGATGCTCACAAAAGGCTACCCTGCGAAGTAGATCTCCTACTCTCTTTTTTTCTATATATAATTTGTATATTTTGCTTCCCAGCTGAATTTCTTTCTTTGCTGTTTTTGTCCCTCTTGGGTTGATTTTTTTTGCTCCTCTCTGTCCTGCAGTGCGTGATTTTCTTTTTATCTGCTCAGTGGTCCTTTCCCCCCAGATATACAATGCCAATAATTTTGAGTCAAATTTTTAACAGATGAATACATTTGAAAGGGTGCAAATTGCTCCTACCCACTTTGCCCATGCAGCATAGAGAAATAGCACCATTTCATAATAATTAGTGAAAGGTGAGAGTCAGAACGATGTCTTTGACTGAGCTTTCATCAAATAGAGGCCTCTAACACAGAAATACCTTATGTGATGTAGATTTGTTTCAGCTTCCTCTTGTTGCTGTGTAATGCATGGCAGAAATGCCTGAGTTAATGCTTTAAAAACACCCTGAAAAAGGAGTCTTCCAGCTTCCAGGCCTGCTTACTGTATAGAGGAGTAAATGTGGGGAACTGAAAGTCCCTCCTGAGAACAGCAATCAAGCTTTCCCTTGCAGACCAGGTCCCCATTCCCACTTAGGCAGGCTCATGATCTCCTGTAAAAGCAGACATCTTTGTTTGGGGGCATGGGGTTATTAATTCAAAGGAAACTAAGGGTTGTATATGCTAGCCCATGTAATTCTGAGCAGAGGAGTATTCTCTGGTGTATACTGCTTGAGTTTGTAACAGATAAAGAGACACTATTTTAACGCTATGCATTTGTTTTCCATGCAGTTTTGTTTCTTTCATATCCTCCAAGGTATCATCTTCTGCAGCCATCCACACGTGCAGGTGATGTCTGAGAGCACTGCTCAGCAGGTCATCCTGGCACAGTGTAGCATTTGCTGTGCATCTCCATGCCAAAACTCTGCTGCCAGGATGCTCCAACTGTTCACTCTCCATTTTTGTCTTGGCTGAAGGAACAGCCGCCTCCTGCCACGTCTGCTGCTACAGAGCAAAAACTAGATTCTCACCATCATCAAAGTTCACCAGCCAAATCCTACAACTACCAACTGCAGAACATGCATGAGCAATCACATTTATTCAGTGTGCTTGCTTCCCACGTATTAGCCCAGACATCCTTTTGGCTTCCCAGTCACTTGCTCCTGTGCCATTAAAATAATGCATGTAATGCTTCTATGTCTTTTGAATGGAGGTGAAACTAACAAGATCTCACAGGTAAATCACATGCTTGTCTTGACAGGCTACAAAGCTTTATTTTCTGAATCAAAAATGCTAAGTCAAGATGCTAAGAAAAAATTCCCTTCTTGCCCTAAGTTTGGCATGATGCTTGGCAGTGGTAGGCTGAGTAGCCATGTGGGAAATCTGTGAGAGGCTTCAGATCTTTCCTTCCCCAAGGACTGGATGTGAAAGAAAGTTCAGCTCTAATGTGCTGAGTCTTTGGCATGAGTGAGCCAGGCAAAACAGGGAATGATTCTTCACTCCCAGCTGCTGGTTGATTGATGGGAACTGAATTGGTGATAACTCTGGTGGGAGATGTTTCCCTGTCTTCCATCTGGAGCTGCTGAGTTATGACTCACAGAGATGGCTATTGAGCATGTTGGGCTGGCAGACCTTCTTCAGCAAGTCAGACTGGAAGCTGGGGAAATATGCAAGTTATCCAGGGGTGCTTAGAGTGAACGGAGTTTGATGTATCTAATGCCAATAGCTTTCATAAAAAAGCACAGTGCTGGGAAATTGTGGAGAGTAAAGGAAAACAGAGTGTTTCTGTGTCTTTAAGACAAGGAAACAATTGCAGATGGCATCTTCCATCTCTCAAGACTTGCTTCATCAATGCCATATTTGGTCTTTGGATGTGCTTAGTGCATCACTGCAAAGTGCTTCTATCTAGCATGCAAAATGGTGCCAACTGCCAGTTGAAATCACAGTCAGAGACTGTCTTTTTTTCCTTGAGCCCAGTGTGCTTCTCTATCTGGTATTTGTCTGAACCAGACAAGTCATTGCAACACAGCATGTTAGACAAACAGAGATGTGATGCTATTTAAACATGACATTCTTTCTTTAAACAGCATTCATTAATGGATATAAAGTAGTGTGTCTTCATCTGAAGTAGGTGTAATATTAATAAGTTGTTTCATTTTTGTAGCCCAGGAAAAACATAGAGCTCTCAAGTGAATTCAGGAGGAAAGCAAGCAAAGACATAATCATGTTGTACGGTACAATGAAAAGGGATATCACATACTCTAATGGGGGTGATATCTGGGACAAATATGCATGTTGCAAAGTGTTTGGAAAACATCATTCAGTTTCTATGGCTTTCTTTATATACAGGGAAAAAAAAAGTGTTTCTAAGTCATAATATTGAAGAAAATGCTAAGAGAGTTGCCCAGAGCACTGCACCTTTACCCTTTATGCTGAAAATATGCTGAAATTAGTCTGTGTACAGGATTTCTACTGCAGTTCTGGGTAGAAAAATAAGAAAAAAAAATCTTTTAACTCTATTCACAGAGAAATATCTTCACATGCAAACAGCTGGGGATGTGAGGTCAGACTATGAAAGCTACTCAGCTGTTTCAATTCAGAGCAAATTACCCATATAATCCATATAATATTAAAAGAAAAAATAATTTAATGCCTTGGGTTTTTGTGGTTTTTTTTTTTTTTGTTTTTTTTTTTTTTTTTTTTTTTTTTGTTTTTTTGTTTTGTTGTTTTTTTTTTT
>JASSUY010006262.1:0-18866 GCA_032466535.1 Forpus xanthops | reverse complement strand
GCCTCATCTCTCTCAGTGTGGCTGTGAGAGTTTGTGAGCACAACTGAACCTGTGGTGTGGTGCATTATCAGTGAATCGGATACCAGACGCGCTCAGACTGATAGTTGTAACTGTTTGTGTACTATCAGTGAATCCGATACCAGACGCACTCAGACAGATAGCTGCATATAGGAGCTGACCCTGTGGTGAATTATCAGTGAATCCGATACCAGACGCGCTCGAACTGACACTTTGTACTGTCAGTGAATCCGATATCAGACACGCTTGGACTGAAAGTTGCATATTAGGGCTGTTCCTGGCCCCCTTTTGTAAAGTAAGGGGTTTACCTTCCCCTTTAATGCAACAGACATCTCCCACTAAACCACGCCACCCAAGACTATGTCCAACCCAGCCTTGAACACTGCCAGCGATGGGAACATTCACAACTTCCCCGGGCAACCCATTCCAGTGCCTCACCACCCTTACAGTAAGAAATTTCCTCCTCAGATCCAATCTAAACTTTCCCTGTTTAAGTTTGAATCTGTTACCCCTTGTCCTCTCAGCACAGTCCCTCATGAAGAGTCCATCCTGAGCGGCCCTATAGGCCCCCCTCAGATATTGGAAGGCTGCTATGAGGTCTCCATACAACCTTCTCTTCTCCAGGCTCAACAGCCCCAACTCTCTCATCCTACCTTCATAGGGGAGGTGCTCCATTCCCCTGATCATCCTCGTGGCCCTCCTCTGCACTTGTTCCAACAGTTCCATGTCCTTTTTAAATTGAGGACACCAGAACTGCACACAATATTCCAAGTGAGGTCTTGCGAGAGCAGAGTAGAGGGGCAGGAACACCTCACATGCTGGTCATGCTCCTCCTGATGCAGCCCAAGATACATTGGCTTTCTGGGCTGTGAGCTCACACTGCCGGATAATGTTCATTTTTTCATTGACCAACACCCCCAAGTCCTTTTCCTCAGGACTGCTCTGAATCTCTTCTCTGCCCAACCTTTAGCTGTGCCTGGGATTGCTCTGACCCAGGTGTAGGACCTTGCACTTGGCATGGTTAAACTTCATCAGGTTGGCAGCAGCCCACCTCACAAGCATGTCTAGGTCCCTCTGGATGGCATTCCTTCCCTCCACTGTATCAACTGAACCACACAGCTTGGTGTCATCAGCAAATTTGCTGAGGGCACACTCAATCCCACTGTCCATGTCACTGACAAAGATGTTGAACAAGACCTGTCCCAACACCGATCCCTGAGGGACACCACTCGTTACCGGTCTCCAGCTGGACATTGAGCCATTGAGCACAACTCTTTACGTGCGGCCATCCAGCCAGTTCTTTATCCACTGAGTGGTCCACCTATGAAATTGATGAGGCTCTAACTTAGAGACAAGGATGTCATGTGAGAAAGTGTCAAACGCTTTGCTCAAGTCCAGGTAGATGACATCAGTTGCCCTACCCCTGTCCATCAGTTCCATAGCCCCATCATAGAAGGCTACCAAATTGGTCAGGCAGGATTTCCCCCTAGGGAAGCCATGCTGGTTGTCACCAAGCACCTTCTTGTTTTTCATGTGCCTTAGCATGCTTTCCAGGAGAATCTGCCCCAAGATTTTGCCAGGCAGAGAGGTGAGGCTGACTGGTCTGTAGTTCCCCAGCTCATGCATTTTCCCCTTATTGAAAATGGGGGTTATATTTCCCTTTTTCCAGTCATCAGGAACTTCTCCTGTCTCCCATGATTTTTCAAATATGATGGACAGTGGCTTAACAACTTCATCTGCCTGCTGCTTCAGGACCTGCAGATGGATTTCATCAGGTCCCATGGGCTTGTATATGTTCAGGTTCCTAAGATGGTCCCGAACCAGATCCTCTCCTACAGTGGGCCCAAGGTCTTCATTCTCACTGTCTCTGTCTTCCAAGACTTGGGTGCTGTGGTCAGAATAATTTTCAGTGAAGATTGAGGCAAAGAAATCGTTAAGAACCTCAGCCTTCTCCATATCCATGGTAGCCAGTTCTCTTGATGTTTTCTGAAGAGGGCTCATGTTGTCCCTAGCCTGTCTTACTTGCACAAGAACTATCAGCAACAGGACTATAATATCAACCGTAGTAAATATTTTTGGAGTACATGTTCCTATCTTGTTTTCCATAATTATATTTTATTCTCAATCAATAATTTAATTTCATAAAAATGCATTAATTATTTTGCTCTCTTAGCTGTCCTAACAAAGTAACCTTCTCTCTCTCTAGTTTGGATTTGGCACCCTACCCCCTCCCCCCTCCAAGAACAATTCCTCTGACAATTTAGACTTTTAAAAATGAGATAAAAATTGCTTAATTTACCTGGACATTGATAATGAGATAGGTGAGCTATCTATAAAATTAAAACTATATTTTAATGTTGGACATATTTTGTTTCCGACTCAGTTTAGACATCTGCAGTATCATAAACAGCAGTCATATAGTTCTGTAAATCTAGTAGAAGTGGTTTATACAATAGTCAGTTTATGCACCACACATATGACAATATGAGTAAATATGGCTATTATACTATTTTTCCTTGAAGTTTCGGCAGGTGGATTTCTTTTTCTTGGATTTTAAGTGGATTTTTTTTTTCTGTTACCTTTTTGCCTGTAGTGACAGACATACTAATGGGAAACAAACTACCTGCAATACCTTACATTCAGAGATTGTATATGAAAAAGTAAATTGCTCTTTTTTTTTTTTTTTTTCAAAAATTATCATCCCTAAAGATTGCTTTAATATTTAAACTTTACATACATTGTATAGTAATTTTAAGTTTTTTTTTCTCTGTAGCGCTTTTATCTTCAGTGATACCTGTTCCAGCACCTGGATGTCTTTTACATAACTTTGCTCTACACTAAAATTCCAATGCCCTTGCTCTTTGCTTTTAAAAAAAAATGAAGCCTATAAACTCCAGGCATATCAATCAAAACCAACAGCGTCAGCACTAAGTCTAATAATGAAAACCATGATTTCATAAATCATTCTTCACAGGTTGGGGTCATCTTTTAAAAATTTCTTATCAGGAGCAGCTCAAGATTTCCAGACTCTCATTCTTCTTTCTTTAATGAAAACAATAGGAAAGATGTCAGCATACAAATGATGTGGCCCTCTTTAGCTTAAAAACATCCTGAAAATGAAAAGATTATGCTTTGCTTTGTCCTTGAAATTGTGGAAGCCAGGATTTTTACCTTCCTGACACAAAGCTCGAAGAAAAGGTTTCTCTCATAGCTCCATAATTCAATAAAAATATCTAATCACGTGTGGACTTAATTTAATAAACTAAGGATTTAATTTAAGAACCTGGTGCTACAGAAGACTTTCCCTAGTGCCTATATCCAGTATATAACAAATTGTAATTGCCTAAGTGGCTTTTGTTACTGCATGTCCTTAAGCAAATCAGAAGGCTTCTATTAATGAAATTACGTATTTTTATTTCCACCCACAAGTTTCAACACATTACATTTTAAATGTTTGTAAAAACACTAGCAAAACCTAAATTCAATTCATTGTTCAGTTTTTCAAGCCTAATATATATATATAAATGAATATAGCATTTAATCTTTGCTAATAAAGATTTTTCCAGCCTTCACATTCTGAACTTGATGCCCCACTTCATTTCTGTCTGTGCTTTTACACTCATACAGCCTGAAGTAACAACTAGAAAATTCCATTTTGTAAGTTTTTGCAAGGATCTAATCTACTCCCTCATGAAAAAAATTCATTTTCTCCCAGTAGGAAAAAAAAAAAAACAAAAAAAAAACCAAAAAAAGCCACAGAGGCACAAAGGCGGCCAAAGGGAAGGAAAAAAAAAGAAAAACCAGCTTCTATCTGTGGAACAGAAAGAGAAGTATCCCTCAAAGATGTTTTTAAAGCAGAACTGCAAGACAGCAGTTAACATCTCTCAGCTAATTGCACCTGTACAATTCTGTAAACAAAACCTGGGTCATGCCTTGGTATTGGTTTACTAAAATTGGAAAAGTTTCTATGTTAATATGGGATGGTCCATGAGCATTTGATCAGTTTCACTCTTAGGGGAGGATACAGACTCTTTGAATGCATTTGCACAGCTGGTAGAGATGCATCTCTAAAAATAAACTCAGACACCATACAGAGGGCAAAACTACAAGAACAGATCCAATTTATCCAGATGAAAGTATGTTCTCTGAAATAATGCGTGTGTGAACTGGGATCATGCTGGCTGCACTATATACCACCCTTTACAAAAAGACAGATGTAGTCATTGATTGCAATGAAAAATACCAAATTGTGGAAGCTATCTTTGAAAGGAGCAAGATCCTTTCTGTGATATCACAAATTAAATTCTTCTTCTTAGCAGTGACTGAAGCATTATAATTAGCACAAAACTTACTAAGATGAAGAGAGGGAAAATTCCAGGAATGGTTCACAGGCAAGAAGAGACAGTATCTCCTGAAAGGTTCTGACAGCTATATTGCAAATCTGAGTTAGATCAGATCTCAGCCTGACTTGGTGGTGTCAAATCTGTAGCACCTTGCTCCTATATCTAGAAGTACAGGTCACCCAGCACAGCTTTGCTTCCAGTATATGTGAAATCCACAATTTGAACTCGTCAAATGCTATTTGGTGGAAATCCCTCATATAAGGTCTGTGTAGAATTTTTCTGAGTATGTTGCTTCAGGCAGATGCTGCTATTAAGTTTATTGAAGAGTTTAAGATATGGCAAAGTGAACAGTTCCTTCTGCAAAGGTCTTTTCAGTCTCTCATGCTCTGCCAGTGAGTAGGGATACAAGAAGCTAGGAGGAAGCAGAGACAGGAAACCTGACCCGAACTTGCCAAAGTGGTATTCCATACTACAGCACATCATGCCCACTGTATAAACTGGGGGGAGTTACCTGGAAGGCCCAGATCATTGCTCAGGTTGGGCTGGGTATTGATTGGCAAGTGCTGAGCATTTGTATTGTGTACCACTTGTGTTTCTTTTTTTTCTGTTTCCCCTTTAAGTTTTATATACTCTCCTCTTATTATTTCCCTTATCATTATAATTATTATTATATTATATATTATACTTCAGTTATTGGACTATTCTTATCTCAACCTGTGAAGTTTACACTCTTTCAATTCTCCTCCCTACCTCTCCCAGAGGAATGGGGAAAAAGGGGAGGAGTAAGTGAGCAGCTGTGTGGTTCTGAGTTACCAACTGGGTTTAACATAGAACAGTTTTTTTCTATTCAGGCCAGGATATAGCTGGCTTTCTGAACTGCAAGCACACATTGTTGACTCATACTTAATTTTTCCATCGAACAGTACCACGTCCTTCTCTGCAGGGCTGATGATTGAATGGGATTGCAAAGGAATCAATCTGTTCATTCCCCAGTCTGTACTGATACTGGGGGTAGTCCTGACCCAGCTGCAGGACCTTACACTTTGACTTGTTGAAACTCATGAGATTCATATCAGCTCACTCCTGCCTGTCAGGATTAACCAACAAGAATAATATATTTTTATCTATCTATCTATCTATCTCTCATAAAATACATGAGTTTGAATGCATATGTACATAGAATGTGTATAAAAGATGTACAAAAAATATATTTTATATATGCATACTCATCAAAATTTTGCATTATTGCAAGGCAGATATAGTACTGTACATTTGCAGCAGATTTAACTAATTTAAGATTTGAAGGAAAAAGACCTCCAAAAGCCCAAGCACTACAAGTTTATTGAGCATCTATCCAGCCTTGTATCTGAATGGCTGCTTCTATGTAAATCATAATCTTATGAATTTTGGAAGAGTTATCCTTTGGATTAGTATGAGTGCATTCTCCTCAAAATTCTCAGTAAAAAGCAAAATCCTACTCTAAGCAAGTCTTCAAAATTTCTGTGCAAATTAATTGGTCTATAACACAGGCTGACAATAAATATTTCAGCACTTCATGTTTTAAAAACTTATAGTTAGGAACCAATGCACTTGACTCCTTCTAAAAATGAAATATAGACATTTAAAATGCAAGTTCCAGGCAAAGATGCAGTCCATCACTTTCCAATACTAGCAGACATCTAACCTCACAAGGCAAAATTTTGCCATGAAAGATTTTTGTGTGCTAGTACACCAGCACCAATTCAAATCCACAACACCGTGCATAAGAAAAATTGATGCTTACTGTTCCTTTTGCACTCAATTGCTTGTTTGTTTGTTTGCTTGTTTTTAAAAAAAAAAGATTTCTGGGTTAATCAGGTGCATCTAGTGGTTTATATAACTTATAATTTTTTACTCTGAGATTCTGTGTGGTTATTGCTGCTAAACTGAACATAATGTATGACAAAACAGGATGGTATTAAAAGAAATTAATGGATGGTATTAAAAGAGATTAACTGACCCTTGCTAAAGCTAAGAAAATATCTTTTTTTTATAAGAATTCTTTACATGTCATCCTAATGTGATTTGAATCCCCTTGTTTTAAGAGGAATTACTATATCAGAAAAGATTACTTCTCTTTTCACTTTCATTTATTACTAACCTAAGGAAGTATGTAATAATTTCATTTAATTTATATTTCCCTGAAGAAGTGTAATTCAATGGGTAATAAATGTGGAGCTTCTGTATTAATAATACCTAGCTGGAGACAGTAGAATACATATGGTACATAGTGGTTACAATTAAATAAGAAGACCTGAGATGGAAGTATGTGCATCATCACTTTGTACTGCTTAGGTAAATAATGGACCCTGAGGCAAAGCTGAGGGACTTCTTTGTCTGCTATGATTAAAACAATTGATGATTCTCAAAGTGGTATGTTCAGCTGCTGTTCTACATTTTATTTTCTAAGATACTAATGAGAAAACAGACACACTGTCTGTGCTATTTTGTTAATACCAGAAATCTTATTCCATTTGCCATTTATTTATGATTAGTCAACATTTCTATCATTGATTTTATGTTTTACAAAATGTTCCTTGTTTATTCCATCTACTAAGTATAATAGCATTATTGATATGCCAGGTTTTTTGGGATACCTAAAGACTACCTTTACTGTTACTGGTTCTACAGTTTCACCTATTTATTCCCATCAGTATTTGACTATTAATCCAAGTTAGAAAAAAAAATGTGATTTAGGTTAAAATGTTGTTCCCATATATAATGCACTGTTTATTTATGGAAATATTGAAGTGTTGAGTACAGTAAAGAAACACTCTCCACAGAGGAGCGTGGTAGTATAGTCTTCCCTGTAATCATTACACCAAAATGATGTTTGACACTAATCTTCAGTCAGCACAGACTGTGTTAACACTGAGTATTATCCTTTCCAGCAGAATGAACAATGAAATATTCTATCTATATAAGCAGCAACACATTGGAAGAGCAGGGATCACTGGCTCAGCCAGTCACATGAAGGAACACAAACAGAAGCCAAGCAACAAGCGCTGAAGCACTGACTAGAAAATGAAGGATGAAATAAGTTTGTCAGGCTATGGTGTCTGGGATTGAGAAACAGGACAATTAAAGAGTGGTTGCCTGGGACATGAGATAGTCACAAATATCAGACTCAAAAATTCACTTCTGATCAGCAACAACCCGTTAAAGTATTAAAAGGTGTGCCTAACTATTTAATAAGCTGTAGTTATTACTTTGTCTCCTAAACATGCCATTAAATCATCACATCGAAACCTTTGACCCACTACCTTTTCCACATTAAGTGTCGCAATTTTATCTTCAAAGATACTTTTTACAGACATCCTTTATTTCTGTCCTGGTCGGAATGCCCCCTTATATGTCTGGTCAGTAAAACAATCAAATTAAGAAAAATTAAAAAAAAAAAAAAAATAATAAAAAGACCTCTTGCTACTAGTTTGGGAATGTCTGAAGCCATGAAAAAGAATTCATGTTTTAATTTAAAATGACTCGGCACAAGAGGTTTCATATTTGTCTATGATCATGTGAACAAACATGCAGACTAAAATAATTAACTGGGTGAAGGGGTCGTATCATTTCTCAGTATTCACAGGACAGGAGAAACACCCAAATATGTGATCTCTAAAGGCTATCCCAATATTCCCATTACATCTCTAGGATGGTAATGTTACAGTACTTCAAAAGAAGAGTTTAGCATGTATTCATATATACCATTAATAGCTGTAAACATGGCTTCATGCATCTACTCTGACAGCCATGGGTAAAGAATAGAATAGTGATAATTCGGGAATAGCATATTGTTGAAAAGGATGTTGCTGGTCTGCAGGCATTATTTAGAAGTAAAACCAGGCAGCAATATTTTTGTTTCTGATTTGGTGCTAGCCATTCAGATTAGAATAATTAATCTGTAAAAAGCTAAATATGGTAGGAACATAGCAAGGCTTAAAGACAATAGGAAACTGGAATGTAACAGATAAGAGGTTGTCTGTTTCTATCGTGTATAAAGCGCTGTTCTGCTGACAGACACTTTACACCACAAAGTGACAACACACCAGCTGTATAATATGCAGAGTTTATTAAACAATTACACTAGAACCAATATGCACACTAAAAGCAAGCACACTAATGTGAATTTGGTAAACCTCTCTATATGTACTGAATAAGTACAAAAAGGTAAATCAGAGATACAAGTATATTAGTAAAGTACCAAAGAAAGTAATGCATTAGATCATTACTGCATAGAAAGAATAGAGATTAAAAAGAAATAGATCACCAACTACCACTGAATCATAATCCAAGCCCATACTTCCAGCTGGAAAGCCCTGTTGCAGCTAATGCCAGGAGTCTCAAGAAATTGGGAAAATTCCTATGTGGTGCATTCACCTGTAGATGAGGCTTCTCCCATGGCCACAAGAGGGTCCCACTTCCATACACTTATCAAAACGCCTGGCTTTATGCCAGATCTCTAACCGCTTACCTGTGGGACTGCGCAGTTTCTCATGATCTCACCGTTGTCCACTCTGAGAGTGTTGACCAGGAACCCCAGTGCGGCCAAGTATGAAGGTCATAGAACAGCTACACACCTATGTTTTCCTGCCTCTTTCAGACAGTCACGGTGAACACAAACATATATACTCTGCCAAATACAGTGTGGCCAACAATATCCTTTGTTAGGAATCAACTTCCAGTGAGGTTCCCATCCATTACAGGTGCTCAAATTTTAATTAAATATTTCACTGGTGAAACACAAATATGATTTTTATTTCTCAAAATGGTATGCCTTATATACCAAATGAGATAGACAACTAATGCAGTATAATAACTCTCTACAAAATTCATAGATCTATGTTTATGAAATAGTAACTAAAATTCCATACATAGGTTGAATGTACCTGTAATGATTATTCTGGTTTATACCATCACAGAATATTGCTTAATTTAAAACTATTTGTTCTACAATAATAAGGCTCATATCAGGTAAAACTCTTTTAATTCTGACTTGATTGCATGGTAGGCCACCTGTTTTAATTTCTCTGACCATTATCAGATGCTTTAGCGATATGACTATAGACAGCAGCCATAGCTCACATTTGTGTGTCCTGTCAAGGCAGAATGTCTAATATGTTTAGGCTGCAAAACTTACTCTTTTTATTTGACAGATCAGTGGCAGTCCCATTAAAATAAGATATATGCTTTTACATTAGGCTGACAAGGGATTACACTAAATAAAGTGGTTTTGACTGGCATGAGTTTCCTATTACTCAATTTGTCCTTTGCTGCCAGAATAGGGATATAAAAAGGAACATAACGTAAAAAGTCCTTGTCCTCCGGCTCCTTGAAATTACTTGGAGGACAGTAGTCCTGAAAATCATATGTATTCTTTATTTAGGCTTTACTAGCATGATGTTTTCTAATCATTATAATACTAACATTTAGATACATTTATTTCTCAAAAATAAACACCATTCTGCCTGATAATTCACCATTATACTGTTATCTATTGACATTTCTGCATGTGCACAGAAATACTCTTTCATCTCAGACACCCATCTAAAAATAGATCTTCTGTCATTCAACACGTTATACTATCATTTTTCTATTGTTTTTTATTTCCCTGCCAAGGTAAAAGCTGATGAACTTGGGCTGTTCCGTGATACCTTTAAGCTAAAAAACCCATGATATTGAACCAAGGTCACAAGTGGAATTGGACAGTTAGCAGCTCTGCTCTCAGACATGATCTGGTTTCTGATGTGACCGACATTACATCATTGAACATTTTATGTGACCTTCAAAGAATTCAGTCTTTGTCATTCAAACTAAGGAATAAACTCAATCAACACAGAGTTATATGTGTCACCAAATAGCCTATCTTTTTCAAATGAGCTAAAAAAAGGTTCCCACCTGCTCAAGCAAACATAGAATGCACGTCCTGATTGGAAATCACTTTTGCCAATTCTGTTTCTGCTTAGCAGAAAGGACACATCAGAGTTTATCATATCCACATTGCCAGCTGATATAGCCACCAGCAAAAGCCAAGAACTAAAATAGACCTATCCACAATACAGAATCTTTCAATCCAGAGCTACAAAGTGTTGCTTCTTTATACCATAGAAGAGAAAAATCAAATTCTTGTGGTTCAGTGAGGCACAAAATAGTAACTCACAATTAAATCTAGTCTTTACACATCTTACGCCTAGTTTTGATTCAACAACTCATGCAGCTCCTCAATTTCCATGGAGTCTGAAGTTTCTGCCTCACCAAATCAAAAGTGTGAAATTATTATGCTTTACATCTAACAACTCCAGTGAGTTCACACTGGCTACCCCCTTGCAGACACTGAATGTGTAACTCCTTTGAACCATCTACTCTAGCTCATTAAGCAATATTTTCTCAATAATTTTTGTATGCAAACATTGAACAAAAGGCTAAATATTGCACCAAAGAAGAGCTGAATACTGCACAGCAGGGTTTTATGATAGCAGCCAATTGCCTCCCCTGCAATTGGAAGACAGCTTGGGTAATTATTCTAAAAATTAATGAGCAACCAGTTCTAAATTAAACCAAGACCAATGTTTATATTTTTTCCCCTCACACTCTTTATAAATCTGAATTTCAGTTACACTCACAAAGATAAAATGCAGTATTTGTCATTGTGTGTTGTAGAACACTATTAGTAGAGTGAAAAATCATTTTGTTAGCAATTTCTTCACATTTTTAAGCTTTTATTTTCCCAAGCAATTTGAAAGGAAATGGACTGTGATTAGGTTTGCTGCCTCTGTGTGAGGCTATAAATAGAAGGTTCCTGTCAGTCATTTCTTGAAACTATACAATCCCATTTTGAAACTGGAACAGAAGTATTGAACCGTGAGACTCAAAACTATTCTGACATGCCACTTTCATACTGAACTCAGATTTCAAGTACTGAGAAAGCATTCAGGTAGTATGAAACAAATAGAAGAGTAAACAGTGCAAAAAAGCGTTTTTGAGGGCTTTTCATTACCTCAATAAATAAGAAGTTATTTGTGTCTATGTAGCCCCTGCAATTCCACACCTCTACCTCTGTACTGGTTCAGCTTCTAAGTTCTGATGCAGGGCAAAATAATGATAGTAAGAGGTTAGATGCACATGCATAAAAGCATTCAATGGTAGTTACATATTGCAGGCACCAAAGTAGTTTTTAGATTAGACTAAGTAAAGGTATTATAGGACAAGAATACTATTCTAAACATGACTGCTTTAGGACAGATGGTAGAACTAATAGAAATCAATTTCTTACACACTGATGTTCTAATTTCTTAACTGCCCCCTCTTTTCCTTCCTCCTTTCCTTAATTCCAGTCTAAAAAAACCATGAAGCAGGAATTAAAGACACCTTAGAGACTGCCAAAAGCATCACAGATGCAAAAGTTACTCTCTAAGAAAACTTTCAGAACATTTTAATCTGCTGTGTAATTTCCTCCTCCCAGTGTGAATTTGCCTCATTTTGTACATACATATTTTATTGCACATGTATGCATCTACTGTAAGAAATCAATGATATGCACCACCAAATTTTTTTTTTTTTACTTTTTTCTTTGTATTGGTGAAGAGCAAATTCACAGAAGCTAATTCTGCTAAGTTTAGATCTGCTAAAATTCTAAACATGTTGAGATTAATTAATGTACAATGAATCATAGAATAAACAGGATTAATGTAACGTGATTTGGGAAGAGTCAGAAAATAAATAATGACAGCAATAGCATCCATTTTGATACTGAATAGCAGCCACATCATGCGCCACTCTGACATTGAGGCCTAGATTTTTCCTTCTCATTTTCCAGCATATCTCAAACAAAAAATCCCCGTATTTAGTTTTGAGATTAAAAAAAAAAAAACAAACAAAACCAAAACCAAAACAAACAATGTCATGAAATGTGCAAAAAAAAAAAAAAAAAACCCACAAAAAAAAAAAATGCAGGATTATATCATTCTTATAATTTTTGTACCTTCTTTTCCTGGTAAAATACAAAGGTTTGTTTGATTTATATTAGTACATCTAAAGAAACTTCAAACGAAAGGCATTTTATTCAATGAAAAAAAATCACCTGTGAAAATTAGAACATACCACAACTGCATTATGATTCAGCTACTATGGGACAACCAGGTGATAGTGGTTAGATAAAATACACTACCTGTTGTGAAGCTCAGCTGTTACCTGAAAACACACTCATGAACTTTGTGAAATAGATGAAACACTTCTGAGCTGGTGGAAAATACATGAACTGATTCAATATATTTAGTATTGACAATGTGCTTAACGTTACACAAAATATAGTAGCCTTCAGAACTGCCTTTTTCCTATTTGGGAAAATCATTATTATATGATTAACTTTTCCTAATACTTTCCACATACTCATATAAAATCTATTGACATTGATTCTTTTTTAAGCAAACATACATTTATTACATATATATATTTAATTTTAGAAATGCAAGTGTTCCTAAATTCAAGCTAAACAGATGAAATTTCAGTGAAATTAATAAAAATATGAGATTTCTTTTGCTTAGATGTTCCTAGCTAATTAACCTCATTAGTATATTTATCATTACTAAAAATTCTGTATTATTCAAATATAATCAATCAAACCTGGATCATACATTGCATACATCGAATTGGATCTCTGAGCTGGAATATTATATATGTGCTCATTCTATTAGCAGAGTTGGGACACAGAAACTTCATGTATGTTTTTGTTTCCCTAACAGAAATTATCAGGCATAAAGCTGCACAAAAATAGCTTTCACTCTTCTAGACCCAAGATATGCCAGCTCAGGAGTTTCTCCACTACACTCAGCTATTTCTAGATAATATACGCTTACAAAAAAAGAAAAAAAAAAAAAAAAAAAAAAAAGAAAGGACTTTTCTGTAGCCAACAACAAAGATAAGCCAAGAAACAGTATGTTGGTATCTTGACACCTTAATGTTGTATGTGCCGTCATCCTCTACACTTGTAGTTTCTTGTATAGTTTTCTTTATGTGTCTAGCTTCAGAACATACGTGCTGCAAAAGGAGGGGAAAAAAAAAAATCTCTGTATTGCATAGGGGTTTATTTTTGTGATTTCTCAGGAAACACCACTTGCTGGAAGACTACCACAAATCTTCCTGAAAGTGAGTAATTTGGTATATTTCTTACAGCTCACCATATGAAATGTTTATTACAGGTAGCTTAAGTTTTCCCATCATAAGCTGAAGTTAGCAATTTATTTATCTGCCATTATTTAGTTACATAAACAAGAAATAGGAGCCATAAATAAGGAGACAATCATAAGTAAGCTTTTGAAAAGCTTGTGTTTCTCTGATTAAAACAGTCTAGGGGTCCAGGTACGTACTAGGTCATTAGTGTCTAATTGATTTAGTTTCAGCTGAATTAAAAAAAAAAAATCAAAAAGCTATATTTAGGAAATCAGAAGTGATCTATACAAAAAGTATTATACAGATTAATCTTCTAAATAATGCTGAAAATGAGTAATCAACCCTGAAAATATCTGGCAAAGTTCTCACTTTGAAAAAGTGTAAATCAAGATGTTGGATATTCTAGTAATTGTAGATATGCTGATATTTTACACAGGACTATAAGACTCATAATAGTATATGTAGACAACAGAAGAAAGAAAGAAAAAGTAGGCTAAAACAATTTATGCCTGTGTTACTGAAAAATGTAATACATTTCATGTTCTTTGATATAAGAACTTAAAAAAATTGCAAAATATTAAATATTATAGACAGAAAAACAAAATAAATTAAGAGTTTTCAAAACTGGCAGAAGAGAAGGAGGAACAGAGTTAGAAACAGCCCAGTCTTACAAGAACACGGATTTATTTGTTTGCCTGAAGCATTCTGAGTCTTTTTAATTCCTTTTCACAAAAGGGTATGCCAGAAACATTTCTGGGAGGTCCTGTCAATCTACTTCATATAAACAATTAAATAGTAACAGGAAGATAAACAGAAAGCTGAGGTTTATCTCCTGGATGGATGCTCTAATCATCAGGCTATAGCAACATTTTCACTCTTGGGTCCTGTAAGTGTTTAAAAAACTTCCTATATTGAGCAGAATGTCTGCAGCAGGATGTACTGCATAAAATCCAGGTCTAAAATCCTTAGACTTTAATATTTAGGGACATATACTTAAAAATGAAAAATGGTAATTTAAAGCTCCTCAAGCACAGAATGGATCTCTCCCTCTATTCCTTGTTGAAAAGTTTAGTCCCTGAAGCTTCATGCAAATGGAAAGTCACAGCATCCTTTGCAGCTCAAGATAATCATTAATGTTACCTGAAATTTGCAAACAGTGAAATGATAACAGAAACACAAAATCTGAACATAATAATCATTGAGAAAATCTCAGCTCCAGAGAAGACAATCTCAGAAAATGCAAAGGATTTAGATTCAGCTTACAATTTAGATTCAGCTCTACAGTTACCCTACAGAAAAAAGATTAATTAGAACACACTGGCTGGTTACCCATTTTCAGGTACTACAGCAATAATGTAGCTTCAGTAGGTTCCTCATGAAGGAATACAGCTAAATTAAGATCACGACACTGACATGTGTACCCACTTGCAATCAATGCCATTGGATGTTCTTTGATGCTTCTCCTAAGGGCACTAAGAATACTGGATAGCCAGTTACCTATCACAAAGCCAGCCAAGAATTACAAAGGACAGAAAACAAATACTCTGTAACTTACTTTCCTTATAAAAGGCGCTTAGGTCCAGTGATAGGAAAGGGTAAATCAAATCAAACAACATAATTAGGGAAATATTAAAAAAGGAAGACAGCTAACATTTAATGTAATGGGGGGGTAGAAAAGGGAGGGTGTTTTTTTGTGTTTTTTTTTATTTTATTTTATTTTATTTTATTTTTTATTTCTTTGATTCTTAATTCTCTTATGAATAAGAGAGTGGTCAACCCCGTTCCAGAGATGGGATTCTTTTGATTAGATTCTTATTTCTGAAAAATATTAAAATAAAACTAAATACCTAAAGCTAAATTTATCTTACCAGTTATTGAATTGCTTAGGGAAACTTAGAAACACATAGTTCAAATTGATGTCAATTTTAAGACGTCCTGGCTAAAGTTAAGGGTGGAATTGAAGGCAGAACACCTCAGACCAAGCTAACTTAAAGCTGACAAAAAGATTAAGTCTACAATAATCACTATAATTTAAATGCTGGAATTTTTTTTTTCTTTCTCTCTTCTCACCATATAAGTCAAGCACATACAGTATGCTTCCTGAATAAAAGCAAAGGCATGCAAAATACAATATTTACTAAACATTGCTATGATGATACCACAGATTGAGCCACTACAATTGCATGGGAAAAAAAACCTTGTAACTATGTGGTATCAAAGTTATTGTTACCAAATATTGATTAGTGGTGAATTTTAAAATTATTTTAAGAGACAACTTTTGTTTTCCCCTGATGGATAGTTTTCAATTCTTACAATGGCACCACCCAAGCAAGCTGGTCTGCACAAGATTCACAGTTCAGAGTTTGAAGACATTTTTCTGTTTTTCACTACTAATGGGAATTCAGTTTTCATCACCCTGTTCTTCAAGAAATATTGAAAAGTTCCAAAATTAGAAAAAAAGGGTACATTTGCACTTTAATCAACTGTCTGGATTTACTGCACATAAATCAGACATTCAAACCCCACCAGCATATCAGAAATTATACTCAGTTACTGACATCACTTAGGAATCTTATATATGTTTTATGTTACAGCAATTGGGAGTCCTTTTTCCTTTTTGAAGTTTGGAATGATAATAAAAGGAAGAAGGAAAAAAGAGCTTTAACTCTGTGATTTGTTGGAAATAAAATCACAGAAATTATAAAACCAAGACCCTCAGAAGAAAAAATACTACACAATATTGCTAAAGGAAAACAACAGAAAAAAAAAAAAAAAAAAGAGAGAGAAGAAAGAAAATAAAGTCATGCATTGAAAATGCCAGATACATCAATTTGACTATAGATATGCACAGGATTTACTCAGGCCAAAAGAGGACTTCTTCATGTCTGCATGCCAGCATTGGCACCCCCTAATTCTCAACAAAGCTTTTCTGACACAGTCGCTTCACAGTATTGGCAAACTTTCAGGAAATATATGATTACTTTAAACTTTGATTATCTAACACTATGAATCCTGTACAAGTTGTAATTACTCCCAGTGTACTGGAAGTCAGTGTTAGTGAGAGATTTAGCTGATTATCCTCTTTACTTATATAAATGACAGAAAACCACTGTGATTATCAGCTATTGCTCAGGGAGGGGAGAAGGGATTGTCCTTGAGACAGTAAGTTGCTCTTTATTTTTGGAGTATAAGCTAGTTAAATATTTGAAACATGCTGAACTGTTTTCTGTTTTAACACTACATCATCATAATGCATCTTTAAAATTGGTACAAATATATTTCTCATTTCTTAAGCCTTACTTTGAGCTTCTGTGGAATATTGAGTTTATATATACATGCCAAGCTTTTTGTGTATCACAAATATCATGTAATTACAAAAATCCTTCTCAGTGCAATGAACATTTTATACATTGACACTGCTTAAAATTATAAAGTTGATTGAATTAAAGTTAAAAATTAAGTATGTTACAAAGTAGGAAAAATAAAATAATAATGAATTTTCTTCATTATTTTCAGAAATTTAAAAGTGTCCACTGTCATAATCTTTCTGACTAATTTCTCATAAAAGGAATACTTAAAGACAGACTTGGCAGCACAAATTTAGCAGATAAGATCATCCAAGTACATTCATTTTAAAGCTGAATAGTAGTATTTTTGTCACTTATTTGATTTCATATACAAATGCAGTAGAGATTCACCTACATCTGTATGTAACAGTATGTAATTTGTTAATAAAAATAATTTTGATAACCTTTCACAGATTTTTAGGAGTGATATACTGGCTGGTGAAGCACAGTAAATATGGGTTGTTCCAGAACAACTACAATTTTTGTAGAGTTCATTATATCTATATTTAATTATATGACTTATCAGAATTTAATGTACCACATATATATATTCAGCAGCCCATGCTTCTTGTTAAGAAGTCCCTCTACGGCTTTTTGCTTCTCAGGGAAGAAAAAAAAAAAAAAAAAAAAAAAAAAAAAAAAAAAAAAAAGTCTCATTATTCCATATCACTTTTATAGCATAACTATTTTGAAAATACAATTTAAAAAAAACATTAACCCAGAACACCAAGTGCAAATAATACCTGTCTGAAAAGATACGTCAGTCTACATTTTCTCCCCAGTACATACTAGCTACTCTGCCTTGCAGATAGTTTCTAAAACTCAAAATCCATTGAGAAAATGGTATCTGACTTTTTCCAAGCATATTCTTTAAAAATTATTTAAAATTGTTCTTTAAATTCTTTAAAAAATATTTTTTTAAAAATTCCATCATTTCCACTATCTGCTTGCTTCTATGGGTAGATAGGGATTAAAATCTACCTGGCAGTCACTCATATTCATTCCACAGAGAAGTGGCAAAGTCAAATGGTGCTCCACTGCCAAGGTTTGAGTGGCACTGCTCCCATGCAGTCAGCTTCCCTGGGGATTGATTGCTACCACAGCAGCAGAGGATCTCTGTGCTAATCTCCTCTAACTATTGTTGACCTATCTCTGCCATCCCCTCCCAAGTAGACAATAAATCAAGCACATTTTACATGAAAAATGAAGTAATTACTCAGTGAATCCAATGGCTAATTGCACACAGAAGCCTCTGGGAGATGTGGGATAAATCCATGTCTGATTTCTAAAGGCAGAGAAAAAAAGGAAACTAAGTTAATAACTCCTCAAACAGACTGAGAGGGATTGAAATGCACCATTTCTTCACAAACAAACCCCAATACCCCACCTAAGGAAAACAGAAAATTCCTGCTATATAGCTTATCTTTGCAGCAGCAGCAACAGGAGTAATTTTGAGGAAACACTGTAGCTAAAGCAACCAGTTTCTGGAGGGAAATATCATGGGGCCACAGCTTTTTATGTCAGGCATTATTATTACATGTTATTTAAACTTTCTTTTTTATACCTTCCTCGCTTTCCACCTGCTCTGCATCTGTATACTTCTGAGTCCCAGAATTCCTCATTCAATTTAATTCAGTTCACTTGCTGTCTCTTTCCCCATCTGCTCCCGATTGTTCCTTATCCAGCCAAACTCTCCCCAAACTCCAATTACCAGTGTATCTCTCTGGCTGCTTAAACACCATGTACCTGAGCTAGCTGCCTTTCTCAGCCTCATTGTAGAGGGACCGGAGAAAAGGGACTAGGAAAAACAGATGAATTCTCTTGCTTCCATTTGAGTTCCTAGCCAGCCATTGCTCAAGGCAGATCACATCAGGTGTGATTAGTTTTACCCTTGCAGCTCTAACCTGAATGAAGTTATTTCATCATATTTGAACACAACATTTCATCATCTGGG
>JASSUY010006261.1:0-85300 GCA_032466535.1 Forpus xanthops | reverse complement strand
GTGGATTCAGTGATTAGGAGATCCGGGCGACACTTATCAACCCAGGCAGCACTAGAACGAGAGGAATGAAATCAAATGAAGAGCTGGTGTCTGGCACTTCTGAGCCATGGAGAATGGCACAGGCTCATCTGCAGACATGACAACAGGTATGCAGATGTGCATCAGCATGCCCAAAATCACAGACCAGACTCCAGGGTTTGAAAAGTCAGTCTTCTCCAGGCTATTACTTGCTCTAAATGCATTGAAATAATACTCTAAATATCACTAATGATATAAATCTCTCATATATAGCAATAAAATTAAATGAACATTACAGTTTGTGATTGGTGCTCTTAAAAACTAAATATATTTAAGAAGTGACCATGACCAGAAAACATTTTAAACACACATGTCAAATTATTACACAGCCTTAAAAATGTATTCCTGTGATTATGCAGATCTTTACATTAAGGTCTTTGTGGAAGACTCAGTGTAATCTGTTCACACTCACAATTCAAAGTTGCATTTCCCTTCACAAACGCATCACTTAAATGTTCCTGTCTCCTGAGAGTCAGTGCTGAAAGCCCCTGGGATTAACAGAATACAGAAATAGGCCCAGTTCAGCTTCCTACTTACCCTAAATGCCTGTCTGGTGTCATGTTGTAATCACCCTAATGGAAGAGGAGAAAGCCATTACTACTCTCTAAGTGCTGATCCAGGGCATTAGAAGGGGTCTGTATTTAGTTGTACATACTCACAGTGTACACAACTGACTCGCACCCAACCTTGATCTGGAACATGGCTGCTCCCAGCACGTGGCCTGCATAGTAGGCCTTGATCTCCAGCTCCTCATCCACCTGCACCAAGAGGCAAACACTTTGTAGTGCAAACACAATGGAGAAACCCAAACCTGCTCTGCCTTTGCCAACCACCCCGCTGGCACAGCCAATGAGGGTGCAGAAGCCATCACTCACCTGCACTGTCTGATGCAGATGCACAGCGACCACTTTTTTCATGCAGTCTTTGATCATTTGGGAAGTGAAGAAGTTGGTTTCCCCTTTCTTGTCGACAGTAATTTTCCTGTAGTCCTCCAGCAGGATGGGGCAGATGGCCTTGGTAGGATGAGTCATGTAAATGGGCCCATCATAACCCACCATCTCACTGAAATAGGGTAAAGCTCCACAATGGTCCAGGTGGAAGTGGCTGCAAATGACACAAAGGGAGATGCACAGGAATCCACCTGCACGGTTCTTGGATCTTCATGTTTTCCAATGGCCAAATGTCATTGATCAACTCACAACACACTCTTGGTGCTAGGGACAGTGCACAAAGCTTCCTCACCTAAGCTCGGACAAGGAAGGAAGGGAGCTGCCTCACCTGATGATCACGCAGTCCAGGAAGTCCGTCAGCCTCCCATTCTGGGTGATGTAGGAGAAGTCAGGGAAGCGCCTCTGCAGACATGAAAACCCAGGTTATCCATTATAATACAAACCCAGGTACTACCACGTTACTAACCCGACACAATGACTGTGTGTAACCCAACAGTGACTGTGTGTAACCCAACACAATTGTGTATAACCCAACAGTGACTATGCGTAACCCAACAGTGGCTGTGCGTAACCCAACAGTGGCTGTGCGTAACCCAACAGTGGCTGTGCGTAGCCCAACACTGACTGCACGTAGCCCAACACGACTGCGCGTAGCCCAACACTGACTGCGCGTAGCCCAACACTGACTGCGCGTAGCCCAACACTGACTGCGCGTAGCCCAACACGACTGCGCGTAACCCAACACGACTGCGCGTAACCCAACACGACTGCGCGTAACCCAACACGACTGCGCGTAACCCAACGACTGCGCGTAACCCAACACAACCGTGTGTAACCCACCGCGACTACTGTGCAAATGCCCTGAAACACTGGGATCGTGCTCTGTGGAGCAATTATGTGCAGAAAGAGTCAAGGGACAGGAGGTGGGCAACCAAAGGAGAGCCCTTGCAAACAAATACATTACAGCCTGGTTTATGTTCAGGATACCAGAGGTGACCAATGCTTCAGCTCACCCACGGGCACTAAGGCAGGAAGCCTCAAAACCTGTCCTGTGGTGCCACAGTTGCTGTATATCATGCTTTAACTCATCTCACAAAGTACTTTTACCATTACTCCTCTAATATCAGGTGACCGAACATCAGGAGTTATTTCCCAGCTCTCTCTAAAGCATCAGGGATGTGTGGTACAGATCCTCACTGCCCAAACCCAAGCATCATGTCAAGAGCAGCCTAACTACAGACAGCAGTAATGCTCTAAAGCATCGGAGGTACCTGCTATATGAAATACAGAAAGACCCAAACCACAGCGTGCTTCAGGTGTTCCACAATCCACAGCCCAGGGAAATGGGGGCTGGATGGTGGCACTCCACAGAGAATACACGAGGGGATGCACCTCTTGCACAGAAGGCAAGGTTCCAATGGGACAATAGTTCATTCTCTGCCATAGCTCAGCTCCAACAGTGGCTGGTAACAGCCTGCTACCACCCACCTTGCTACTACCACCCGTGTTACATGAGCCAAGCAGTGTCCAAATAAAGGGGAACAGCAGTGGAGCTGGGAACAGACGCATGCACCTGGAGAGCATCTCTCCACATATAGAACCATACAAGAGTTAGGGTTGGAAAGGACGTTAACATCACCTCCTGCATCCAGGCGTCCCCATACTCACATCATCATTGTAGCCCATGTGCATCCCGCAGTCCAGCATTACGTTCTTGCCGGCAATGGACACGAGGATACAGCTGCGGCCCACATCCTGCCCAGCTCCTGGAGCACACACAGGCAAGTCAGAACCCTCTGCTGCAGGTCCCAGCACAGGAAAAGGGACATCCCTCCAAGCCGCAAACGTGAACGGGTTTATCCCATTCCCCGAGCTCAGAAGAGCCCTTCCCGCTCCAAAACTGTGGTAAACGCAGCTCTGGATGCAGCCTGGAGCAGTTCAGTGCAGGATGTGGCTCTTCCCTACCCACTGCTCACAGCCACACCGCTGCAACAGCAACAGGCTCCTATCAGGGCAGGGTTTAGAGTGGAACTTAAGGTTCCAGGGCTCTCTGCCTCCCACTGCAAGCACCTTCGTTAAGCTCTAGTTGCCTATACCAAGCCGGAAAGGTACCTGTGAGGATGTAAATGCATCCCAACAGACTCCATGCAACCCACAGAGGGAAAAAGGGGGGGAAAAGGAGAGAAGTTCACTTCAAGTGGATCTTTAGCACTGTCCAGTGAATGCATTACCTATTCTGCACACTGACTCTTTTCCTAGTGCGCATCTATGAACCCCATAACTGAACCAGAGCCATCGGCTGCTCGGAAGACAACAGGAGGACAATGACACGGACAAGAGCCGGGCGCTGCACACCTGCACTGCCCACGTTACCTGCGATGCTGTGCACCCACCCCACGCAGCTCCAGTGCACAGGGCAGCACACGGGCCCTTACCGCTGACCCCCCACTCCCGAGCTCTCAGCGTCGCTGCTTCAGCACTTACCCAAGGGCGTCACTTTAATTTCGGGCATTTTAACGCGCTTCGCGTCTTCAGTGGGCGGAAAAATCACCTCAGCACCAGGCCGCGGGCTCCCGGCCCCTTCCTGGAGGGACCAAACGCGGCCGCGCCTCACGCACGGGCCATGGCGGCCCTGGCGGCCCTCAGCCCTGGGCCCGCTCCCTGCGCCCACAGCGCAGGCGCAGAGCAGGCTCCGCCCCTCTGTGCAGGCCCAGCCCCTCGGCGCAAGCTCCGCCCCTCGGCGGCGCAGGCTCCGCCCCTCGACGCAGGCTCCGCCCCTCGGCGGCGCGGGGCCATGGCGGCACCGGCCGCATTCAGCCTGCGGGAGGTGCTGAGCGCCTTCCAGGCCTGTGTGACGGAGCGGCGGGAGGTGCTGCTCGAGCCCTACCTGCGCGGCTGGCGGGGGCTCCTCCGGTGAGTGCCGCGGTGGCGGCGGGCAGGGCAGGGCCCCCGCTGCCGCTCCCCGTAACGCGGGTGCGCTGTGTCCGCTGCAGGTTCCTGCAGAGCCTGGGCGCCGTCTTCTCCTTCATCTCCAAGGATGCGGAGGCCAAGGTGCAGCTGATGGAGGGGTACTGCCGCGGCGAGCGGCGGGAGCGGTACGTGTCTCTGCAGGCCATGGTGGAGTACGAGCTGGCCAGCGGCCTGGTGGACCTGCACAAGCGCTCGGGCCGGCCCGACTCCGGGTGCCGCACGGTGCTGCGGCTCCACCGCGCCCTGCGCTGGCTGCAGCTCTTCCTGGAGGGGCTGAGGACGGGCGGCGAGGACTCGCGGCCCTCCGCCATCTGCACGGAGTCGTACAACGCCTCTCTCGCTGCCTTCCACCCGTGGGTCATTCGCAAAGCCGCCACCGTGGCCTTCTGCGCGCTGCCGCCGCGCAGCGCCTTCCTGGAGACCATGAACGTGGGCTCGGCCGAGGACACCGTGGCCGTGCTGGGGGAGGCATTGCCCTACATCGGCGACGTCTATGGCATCACCCAGGAGCTGTTTGCGCAGCACCGCCTGCTCGAGCTGCCCTAGGGCCGCTCATGGCCGGAGCGCGGCCGCAGCGACGTCTGCGCAGCACGCAGGGTCGGGGCTGCGTTCCTTTTCCCTTCCCAGCGCTCCTCCGGATGCCACACTGTGTCAGAGCAGGACACGCACCTCCCGGTTCTGTACATGCGCGTGTGTTGGCTCTGCACCGAGGGAAACACAGTGTGCGTATGGGAGAGCACAGGCTGGGGTGGAACTGACCTTAAGGATGCTGTGGTTGCAGCTCTCCAGCGAGGCTGGGTTTGATTCCTCTTTAAGCCACACTGCAACTGCAGCAGCTTCTGTGCATTCACACGCATAGCTGGGCCGTGGCAGCACAGCTCCAGGAGCTCAGCTCAGTGTGTTTACAAGCTGTTCCCTGAACAGACCCGGGGGAGTTTGCCCCCTCTTTTGCTTTAGCCTTGGAAACAGAGCCCCGAGGGCTGTGTGGCTGAAAGGAAGCGCTTTTCCATGTGGTCAGAGGCTCATTTGGTTGCTGCTGTGTCCTCTGAGCTGAAGGAGCAAAGGGTGCTGTGCATCATTGCTGTGAGAGACCACTTCTCCTTGGTGCACGCAGCCATTAAGCAGGTTCTTCCTTCCCCCATAGCTCCCCTGCCCATTCACCTCTGCTCTCTGCTTCTAGGGATGCAGACCAGCTTTAGGAGGTCCTGCTCAATGCTGCCTGTCCGGCCATGCTCCTAAACGCTGCTCCTCAATTTTGCTTAATGCACATGGCAAACGCTCCCAAAACAACTTCTCTGCTGGGCTGGGGACAAATGTAAGCTGTGAATCACTGCGCTGGGAGGCTCCTATTGCAAATCACTGTCTGTAATAGTGTGTGTGTATATAGACACCACCAAGTACGTGAAATAGAGTCTGCTTGAGCTTTCTAAACACTGAAAAGGCACTTCAGGATGAGGAATACCGGGGGAGGAGGGGGAATCTCACGGGATTTGACTGTATCTCAGTGGAGCCACTGTGGCCTGCTGAACAGCAGGGAATTCAGGCAATCACTGGTACCTCATGGCGGTTACACTGGGCATTAAATCGTATGAATTACATCGTGCCTCTGCAGTGTCCTTTCCAGGAGGTGGGTTTGTGGTGTTGGGCAGAGCATGACTTGGTGTTACCTCTTCGTGCCGTGCCTTTTGCTAGCAGAGGCTGTTTCATTGAGTGGCCACATGTGAATCCATCAGGAGTAACCCAGGGATGCTGTGCGCTGAGCTCACATCCACCACCACTGTCCTTTGCCTGAGGATAGGAAGTGCTCTGTGTGTCCTACCAGGAGGTTCAGCTGCTCTGCTGTGAACACACAAATATCATTCCCTTTCTGCCAAGGCCACCTTTGAATGATTAAAGAGCTCCATAGATAGATCCATATATTAAATGGAGCAGTTCCATGGTACCAACTACAAAACGCTGGGCCTCGCTGTCTGACAGAGCTACGGCTGCTGTGTCACCTGTGTTGTGTATTAAACACCTTAAATTCTGTCAGGCAATGGCTGTCAGGTGAAAGAATGGCTCTGCTCTCTTTAGGTTTAATGCAGAAATGGGAGTTATGGCTATCTCCCAACTGTTCCTCTTACGAGACAAACCTTCATGTTCCAGATGAGCTTGAACCAAACTTCCTCAGCAGGGGAAGGACTCCGTAGTTTATTCACAGTCATTCTGGGCAAAAGATGCTTCCAGAAGAACAGCTTTCCCTCGGCTCTCATGGGCACAAGGCATTGCCCTGGTGTCCTGCTCTGTCTCCTAACAAACCTTTTTAACAGCCCCGGTTTGGTCACCACTGAGTGCAAGTGAAGGTCCTGAGCTGGGCTTGGGGCAATTCAGAGCTGTCATGAGTGGGGCCGAATCCAGAAGAGTAAACCCTTGCTCTGCAGTGTTACCTGAGAGCTGCAGCAGGGGACATGTTCACTAGAGGGAGGTGGAATACTGTGCACACAAATCCATCGCATAAACTCTGTCCTTGCCACCTGACTGCACATGGAAGCACGGATGGGAGTGAGTAATTCCCTGTGACTTCAACACTTCTCTATGCTGAATTTGTGGTTAGAGCCTTTTGCAGGTTATAAAGTTAAAGCTAATACTTAAACACTCCATTAAGGGCAAGATAAACTTAAAAGGATGTCACTATAAACTTACCTATATAACATATATAAACGAATCCATGTAACATGTAAAAGCATATCTATATAGCATGTATAGGAACCTACAACTGTTCTTGCCTCATATACCCTTTATACCTCCTGTACCCTCGCAGCAGAAGAGGGACATCACTTTGCCTCCACAAGCAGTTTTGTGATGCAGTATACATATAAACTAAACCAATAAAATGCAGCATATGGAACTTTCCAATTCAGAGCAAACCACGACAGAACCCACGTCACACCGTGTGCAACCTGCACCCAAACCAAAGGGTTTAAACTGAAGTCACCATCACAGCTTCAGGTGAGGCAACAACAGCTCCCTACCAACAGCAGTAAGGTTGGGTAACAGCTCACCCGCCTTGGAGCACAGGGTCCTGTCCAGATGAGTCCTTGCAGTGCTCCGAGGAAGCGCCGGTGATGGCCATGATGAGGTGACCTTGAATCAAAGAGAACAATAATGGCTGCTGGGTAAGTCTCACCACCACCCTTTAGTTCAGGCAACACAACATACCCTGAGGTGCATTGAAAAACACATTCTATGGTGTTCTTCCAGTGCAGGCTGCGTGCAAGTAGAGAACACACAAGAGAACGCTAACAGCAGGAGGTGATGCTGCGGAGCAATTCTCATCCTCCCTGGGTGGGATGCTCGTATGACAGTAACAGGCCTCATTCTCTGGCACACCTGGATCCTGCTCCTATCAAAGCTCATTCCCCTTGGCAATGCTTTTAGATGAGCAGCCTGCATGGATTAAATCTGCTCCCACTGTTGCACAAGTCCCAGACTCAGTTGTTTGGGAAAACCATCAACAGAGACAGCTTCTACAACCACATCCCGTTAAAGATGATGTTTCTCACTTGGCTGGGGCAATGGGAGTTAATACAAAGGATGTGTGTCCTAAGTAGGGTTTACCACCAACCTACAGCAGTCCAACATCCAGAGCTGCAACGGTGAATTCAGCAAGTCACTGCTTGAGTAAGGAAACCAGGGTTAGGCCAGCGGTTTGCAACCGAACTCACAGGGTACTGGTGCACATTTGACTACTGCCCACTAAGCAAGCTGTGGCACACTTGATGCATTTTGCTATCCAAATCCTTCCCTGACGTTTTCATCTCTCCAAGTCCTATTTAAAGAGATGGAACTGGAGCAGGGGAGATGGGATCCCCTGCCCCATGTCTCTGTGATGGCTCTTCCCCAAACCAGGCAAATAATAGTCCTGGAGCTGCTGCTCTGCTTGAGCTGCAGCTGTGCAGCAGCCCTCAACTCCACGTGCCTCTCGGCTCAGCTAAGAAAGCCTGGTGATTACATCCTAGGAGGCTTGTTCCCTTTTGGAATGGACATCCTAAACCTGACGGCACGAATAGAGCCCACCTTGGCTGTGTGTGAAAGGTAAGAGGAGCAGCAGCTTTGTAAGCACGTGTGAAGTTTGGTCACCTGGGCTGGGTAAAGGGAAGTAGTTCTGGTAGGGACTGATGGGCTCCCAGCTGATCATTAATGGGGAGATGGGAACAGAGGTACTGGAGCTGTGGCTGTTCTGTGCCATCCACTTCTGGTTCTGAACTGGGGAATGGGGTTGTGTTTGCTTGATGCAGACTTACAACCAACACTGATTTGATGACGGCTTTTAGTGCACTGGCTTCCTTAGTGCTTGGAATCTAACACTTACAGCTGCTTTTGCTTCCAGATGGACTGAGCAGCCTGCACTGCGCTCTGCAGGCAGATGACACATGGTGAGACTGTGCTGTTTATTGCCTTTTATGAGGCAAAGGGCACTCGAGTGTTGTGCACAAGGTCATAGGATCACCTGGCTGTAGGCTTGCTGGTGTGCGATCAGTGTTTCCTACTCAGTTACACCAAGGTGGTTCACACCATCACATTACTTACAGCTGAGAATGAAGATGTGGTAGTGCCCTCCCTGCTTCCTTGGCAGCCACAAAGCACACAAAAGCATGGGCCAAAGATCTTTCCATCTCTGCATGCCACAAGGCAGGAATATGCCCAGTGCCTGAGCTATGCACCCCAGGGAGATCCCAGGACGGAGGACACCTCTCCTCAATTAGCATGTACAGCACCATGGGAAGCATTGGCCTCATGGCAGTGCACAAGGCTAAGAGCAGGACTAAACACACTATAGGTCTCCCTGTACCTGTTTCTCCTGTGAAGCACAGATGTCTTTGCGGACAGACAAGACTAATCAGATGTGAAAGGTGCTCAGAGCCTCTCTATTCACAAGACAAGACTTACAAAGGCTGTGGGTACCAGGATGCTCTGAAGGTGCCATGTACATCTGCCTTGGCAACAGGCAGGATGCTGAACTGTCAGAGTGTGTGGAATAAGCCAAACATCACATTAGCAACCCTGATAACCCACGTACCTCCTGTCTCCTCTCACTGCAGGTTGCATGTAGATGGGCTAATATGGGCTCTTGGGATGAAGTTTGCCATCGATCAGATCAACAACTCCACTTCCCTTCTGCCGGGAGTGAAGCTGGGCTATGACATGTACGACACGTGCTTTGAGCCAACCATGGCCCTGCAGCCCAGCCTGCTCTTCCTGACCCAGAACAACACCACAGGCATCAGGGTCCTCTGCAACTACAGCGACTACCAGCCGCGAGTGACCGCTGTCATTGGGCCCTACAAGTCAGATCTCTGCCTGCTAACAGCCAACCTGTTCAGCTTCTTCTGGATCCCACAGGTAAAGAAGTGCCCTGGAGGAGCAAGAACTCCCCTTTTAGGTAGGCAAAGGGTTTGGATCAACAGTGCTGTTGATGCTATAGGCCTCTAAACCAGCACTGTTGAAGCAGATTCCAGCCTTCCCTCCGCCACAGATTTCCTGGGTAGGTCATTAAGCTTTCCTCCTGGACACAGGAAAGCTTCACACAGCCACTGAGCTAAGATATTCCTGAATCTCGGCTGCATCACCCTTTGCACAAAGCAGCCAATGTCTGTTGTCATTAAGGACAAGGGCTGGTGCTGTGATGATGGATACAAATGGCAGTAGGAGATGGGCATGTGATGTGCCAGCTTACGGTTCTCTTGGTAAAAGGCAGCCACGGTGGATATTATCCCCTTAGATGAGTTCTTCCTTCCCATCATTGTTTAGAATCTAGTGCACCAAGACTAAGCAAAGGAGGTGGAGGGTGATCTGGGCTGTGAACACTTCCCTCTACATTACTCTTTGCCTTGCTTTCTCCCTTACCCTCTAACTCCCAGGTCAGCTATGGAGCCAGCAATGAGAAGCTCAGCAACACGGAGCTGTACCCAACCTTCTACCGCACTGTTCCCAGTGATAAGAGCTTGGTGGAAGCCATGGTCCTGCTGCTGACCCGGTTTGGATGGAACTGGATTGCCATCATTGGAAGTGAGGATGAATATGGCCGAGGAGCCCAGGAGCAATTCCTAAACATAGCTGAAAACCACAGCATCTGCATTGCGTTCGAGGGGATAATTCCTGCAGACCTGGCAGACCCCAATGCCAAACACCAACTGGAATACACCATTAATTTAATTAACAAGACCCAAGTCAACATCATTGTCCTTTTTTCCCATGCTCTGTCAGCTCAGGCCTTGCTGGAGCACAGCATCAGGATGGGACTGGGCAAGAAAGTCTGGATTGGCACTGAAACCTGGGTGTTGTCTGACATAGCCGCCTCCATCCCGAATATCCAGCGCATTGGCATAGTCTTAGGCTTCATTACAAAAACAAGCCCGGTCCCTGGCTTCCAGGAATACGTTGCAGCCCTCTTCACCTCTGTTCAGCAGGAGGAGTTTTGTCAGGAGTCCAGAGAGCTCAACCAGCAGCTGAGCCCGGACACACTGGGCACGTGCTGCAGGCAGTGCGACCACGTCTCCCTGCAGGCCCTGTCATCCTCCCTGAGCCAAGCACAGGTAGAGCCCGTGTACGTCGCTGTCTACAGCGTGGCCCATGCACTGCACCGAGCCCTGGGGTGCACCCAGCATGAGTGTCTGAGAGCACCCATCAGGCCTTGGCAGGTGAGGAAAGGGGAACACTGCAGTTTTACACCTGGTTTGCACACAGGCAGATGGGGAAGGGACCTTAAAGTTCATTCAGTTCCACCCCCTGCCATGCGCAGGGACACTTTCCACTAGAGAACAGTGCTCCAAGCCCCTATGTCCAACCTGGCCTTGAGCACTGCCAGGGATGGGGCAGCCACAGCTCCTCTGGGCACCCTGTGCCAGCGCCTCAGCACCCTCACAGGGAAGAGCTTCCTCCCCTAAGCAACGTTCTGGCTCCCACTAATGGAAATGGAGCAGTTGATAATGCAGCCAGAAGGCCCATAACCACCATCACAGCCCACCAAAGCAACAGCTCATTTCAGCCAGACACCAGCTTACTGCATTGTGAACATCAACTGTACCAGTATTTACTGTCTGCTTTCACGTTCTCCTCAGCTGCTGCAGTTCCTGGATACCTTCCCCTTCGAGGTGAATGGCCAACAGTTCAGGTTTGATCAATCCCACAGCACAAGCACCGGCTACAAGCTTATATTCTGGTCCTGGGAAAACGACACCCTTCACTATCTGCTTGTGGGTGACTATGGAGAGTCCTTGTACATCAACGAGTCCAAGATGGAGCTTCACACTAAGGATTCAAAGGTAAAAACAGTGGGTAAAAGCAGTCACAAAGTGAAGTAACCCATTCTGCCACTTCCATAGGACCGTTCACAAGGCGCTCTTTGCCTGCATGCTGCTCCCATAAGGTATGTATGGAACTTAGCTCTTGCTCCTCTGCAAGCATGTAATCCATCTCCATTGTGCTGAACTAGGATAAGTAATCCCAGAGCAGTCTGAATTTCAGCTATGGCTTGATCCCACCATAGCCAGCTTCCAACGTGTGGTGATGATGGTGCTTCTCAAAGCATGTGGCTGATGTGCCTTCTTCCTCTTGCCTAGGAGCCCACAGCAGAGTGCTTCAAAGAGTGTGAACCAGGACAGATCAGGCAAACAAAAGGGTTCCACCACTGCTGCTATGACTGTACAGACTGTCCAGAGAACACCTTCTGGAATGCTAAAGGTGAGGTCTGGGGAACTCAATGGGTGTAATTGTATTGTCTGTCTGCTGGTGGAGACCACTCGGGGTCACAGATCTTCAATGGGGCACCTTCCTCTGCTGATCCCAAAGAGGATGTACAAGGACAATACTATGACCTCAAGAGGTAGGAGAAGGGTATGGTGGAATCCTGGGGCCAGAGGTAGCAGAGAGTCCTATGGTGAAGTTTTGGGATCTTTTGGAAGTTGGTGATCCTGGGAAGGGAAACGGAGCCAAGAACTATGTGGGTCCTTTCAGGGGGAGGGTGGAGAAGCAGAAGGGGGAAAAGAGACTGGACTGTCACAAGCTCTGGGGATCCCATATGCTTAGGTAGGGGGCAAAGTAGGCAAAGCAGCACCAATTCCTGCCTGCTCCATCCTCAAGGGCTGCCTGCAGCAGGGCAGCAGCACTCCCTGCGAGGTGCTCACCAGGTTCTCACTGCTGCTTTGCAGATAGCCCCACGTGCACTCCCTGCCTCCAGCACCAGTGGTCCCCTGCCCAGAGCACACAATGTTACGACCGCAGCGAGCGGTACCTGTTCTGGACTGAGCCCCTCACCATTGCCTTGCTGACACTGATGTGCATCACCATGAGCCTGGCCTGTCTGGCAGCAGTGCTCTTCCTAAAGAACCTCGAGACTCCCCTTGTGCAGGCCTCTGGAGGCAAACTGAGCCTCTTTGCCTTGCTCACACTCCTGCTGCTGTGCCTCAGCTGCTGTCTCTACATAGGGAAGCCCAGCAGCAACATCTGTATGATCCAGCCCATGGTCTACGTCCTATGCCTCAGTGCTTGTTTCTCCACCTTCTTCATCAAGTCCCTTGAGATCACCCTTGTGACAGAGTTCCCTCACTGTGCTCCCCGCTTCTTGCACTGGTTGACCCAGAGGAAGGCCTGGCTCCTCGTTGCCCTGTGCCTGCTCCCTGAGTGCTTGTTCTGTCTTGGGTACCTTCACTTGGGCCCTGACTACCTGGTGGTTGACTACAAGTCACTGCCCACTGAAGTGCTGCTCCTGTGTAACACCGAGTCCTGGTTTGCCTTTGCTCTGATGCATGGCTACAACAGCTGCTTAGGCTCTGCCTGCTTCCTGTGCACGTTCATGGTCCAGACCTCTGGGAAGAAGTACAACATTGCCAGAGGGATCACGTTTGCCTTCCTCATCTATTTCATCGTCTTTATCTTCTTTGTCGCTGTATTTGTCACACTGAAAACAATTCTGAGGTCTGTGGCTCTGATTGGCACCATGCTGATAATCAGCCTGGGGATCCTGGTGACCTACTATATCCCTAAATGCTACATCATCGTGCTTAAGCCTCACCTCAACACAGTGGATTATTTCCAGAATTCCATTGGAGAGGAGCCAGAGGACTCCTCAACAAGAGACAATAATCCAGGTCCACCATCACCTGCTCCTCAATAGAAGCTGCCTGTATGTGAGTGAGATAATGCTGTTTATGGTGACTCTACAGTCTCAGACACAATCACCATACAAAACACAGCCTTATCCAGTAGGCTGGACACCAGGAGCAGAGCTTTTAAGCTGCGAAGCACAGGGCTCTACTCAATGAGCTAAAGCAAAACACCCCCAAGCAGAGCAGCATCCATCCTCTCTGTAGCTATCTGCCTGTTTCATCACTCCCAAGGGTAGATAACTGCTCCAGATATATCCATGCATCCTTTCCCAGGCCTTAAAAGAACTTTCAAAGATATTCAACAGCACATGAAACAGAAAACCAAAAGGGAATCATTTGAAAAGGTGTGAGATTATAGACCACAAATAGAAATCTTTGTGGTTAATGACACTAAGAGTACCTACCTACACAGGATCCTCTATAAAGATCTTCTCCTAGCAAACAACAGCAGAAAACACAGCTCCTGTGCAGGTCTGCTCCTGTTAGATACAGGAGGTACATGAGGGGAGGGAATAGAACCAAAGGGTCCTGCACACTGCTCTGTCCTTGCAGTCTATACACATCCATGTGTGTCTACACACTTGCCTTATTAAACATGGAGTCAATGACATCCTACAGCTCTGGGTCTCTTTTTTACCAGCTACAGTCAATGCAAATGGGCTGTGAAACTGGTTCTAACAGCCACCAGGATCCTTGATACAACCTTCCCCACTGTCCTTGTACATAAGATGCTGTGACAAAACACTGATCCTCTGCGCTGCCCTCTCTGCTGTTTAAACAGAGGGGTTCCAACTTCACAGTATGGTACTGAGTAAGTTCTGCTTGTTTTGACTGATGTTTACAGGATACATGGAAAGGTACACGGGAGGCTAAGAACATAGGACACAAAGAAACTGATGTGTCATACACAAACTGAGGTACAGCAAAACAACCACGTTCAGACCAAAGAGTATCTCTGGTTTTAAGATGGAAAGGCCAAGCAGAGCTTCTGATGATAACCACTGCTTATCTAGCTCATGATACCACCAGTAGCCCACTGCAGCATACTCACTGGGCCTTCTGTATCACTGACAACTGAAACAAAACACAAGATAGAACCTGTATTTCTCAAGAGATTCATTCCAAGTCAGAACAACTGTAGTTATTCAGGCCAGAATCTCAGTAAAACTGGCAGGTTTGTCACATAAATTGTACTGTAAAAGTTTAGATATCGTAATGTAAATCACTGTCATCATCACCTCTTCCAATGTGAAGTTCAGTTTGACATCACTGCCATGAAACAAAAAGCTGCACTTCCCAAATTCAATGTCTGAATTTCTGTCACATTCTCCATGGAAAGGATTCATTCACAGGTACCACTCTGCTCTGCACGGGCAGCCGCATGCACGACATACAGTACATCACCCATTCAAATTGCACTTCACCCATTTGTGTTTCATTAACATGCGCTTGCAAAGAGCACGGAAATGAGGATGAGACACATGGAAATGAAGAGTGCAAACCACATGATCCAAAAGCAGGGCAGAAAGTTGCTCCCCTCTCTAAAACCACACAAAGATCAGCCCAGAGAAGCAGTTCATACCCAAAAATCAATCACTTCTTCCTCAAAGAAGTGCCCCAAAGCACTCCTCAGCCTCACAGCTGCTGTTGCTTTGCTTTACCTGTCCAGATTTTCTAGGTCTTGCAAAGCATCTATTAGGACTTATTAGAACCTATGTGATGCAGCTGTGTATGCAGGTGATGGAGCTGATGGACTGGGCCTGCTCTGCTCCCCTTCATGACTGCAGGCTCTTTATCCCTGCCTAACAAAGCCCCAGCAGCACCCTTTCCTTTTTGTCTTAGATATTTTCAGAGGCAGTGAGGATGCTCAGCAGCTTTGATCCCTACGATAACACTGTTCTGCCTTATCTTCTGTGTAATAAATGTGAATGCACATTTATTACACACCTCTGCGCTTCCAAAAGGCTGGGGAGAAACTAGCCAGCCCAAAGCACATACCTATGGCAGAAAGCAACCAAGAGGAGACTGTTGGATTACACAGCATCACAGTACAATCAACACTGTCTCAATGGCTGGTTATAGACCACGAAGGTTGCCACATGTACTAGTGCAACATGAGGTGGCTCATTAGGCCCTGCGCCTGTTACTCCTCACAGCCACTTTTTATCCTTCAAGCAACCCTTATTCCACACTCCTGCACAAAGATGTGAAGTGGCAAGCCAAGCAAAGTGAAAATGGAGAAACAGCATCAGTATTGCAGGTTAGTACCCAACAGCAGCAAGGAAATATCAAGTCACATCATTGAGATTTGACAAGCAACTCTACTGCTCTCTTAGTCCATACATTAAAGCTTTTCCATCTATCCACTACATGGTATTGCAAGTTTATTCACCAACTCAGCTCCATGAAGGAATCTGCAGATTCATCTAAACCAGGGAATATTCTCATTGTTAACTAAAGAGCTTTGTGGCGCACTGCAGAGCACTGCAGGCAGTTTTGTGGCCACGTGCGGATGAAATTCTCCTGATGTGCTTAAGGAAAAACATGACATATTTAATGAAAGAAGTGCTCAGAGTCATTAAAACCAGTAAAAATCTCACCTTAAGACTGGCAATCCTTGTTTCTGGAGACTGCAGCAAGTCCTCGTGAGCACATTGTTGCACCTGAGAATCCCAGCAGTACTCACTCCAGTGCTGTGATTTCAGAGCAGAGAAGCAGTAAGTAGCTTTGGATCATCATTCCAGGAATAGAGAAGGAAAAATGCCACATTTAGCTCTTGCTTCTTTCTGGCAACACAGCTACAGCCCTCACAGACTGAGTTTTCCTTTAGGGGGAAAGGAAAGGGGGCAGCAGAGAAAGGAGGAAGGGCAAAATACCTGATTAAAGTACTCAACCAGTTGCAGACACCTGCAGACAATCCATACCAGCTCAGCTGGAGTCCATCAGCCCCAGTAAAAGAACATGTCCAAAACTGTGATCACTTCATATTAACTGTGAAAATGCCAGTGAGAACTTTTTGTACCCTATGTAAATAAATATGGTTTCAAAAGGAGAAGATGGGAAATTCTTAAGGCTTTCTTATAGGCTCTTAATATAAACCTGCTGCAGAATTGCACCGTTTGTAGTGGGTGCTTCCATAATAACTGCTACTTTGGCTTTCCCTTTGCTGTTTCATCTCTACCAGCCTCATAAAGCTGTTGTTTGTACATGCACCACTCAGATTTTGTCCTCATGTTGCATGACAAATACACTGACTTAAGGCTTACCAGTTAGTCTGCAAAGTGGTGTCCTAATGATCCTTGCTTGTCTCTGCTGGAGTGTGTGTGCACAGCCCAGAAAAGGGAATATTCACATGAAACAGCTGAATGTGCTGATGGGCTCTACCAGCAGATTCATCTCCTGGGTCTGCAGGCAGGAAAACTTGTTCCAGCTCATGGCTTTGTCAGGATGTATCCTTTCACTTCCACAGACTTCCTCCAGCCTTTCCTGTACACCTACTCCTGCCAAGCTGTGAGAGGGAGAAGCTCAATATTAAGAAGGGCAATTGAAGGGGAAAGCACAAATTCTGTGCCAATGTATTAGTCATTAGCTCAGAGCTACAGCTCTGATGAATGGCAGGGCCTTGTGCCACACATCATTAAGCTGCATGGAAGAGCCAGGCCTCTGCAATTCCATCGTCTGTGACCTGGTTTAGTGGTGAACACTGTCAGGGCTCCTGTCATGCTTTGAACAGGAATAATTTCGAAGTACCATGGAATCCCAGAACTCCCAGTTACCTATTGTTAGCTCCTGAACATCATCTCCTGTCAAGCTTTGGTGTGGCAGGAGAAAAAGAGCAAGATTCAACCACTGTTTCATCGTTCTGGTATAAAAGATAATGCAGAAGCGCAAAGAACTGAAGCCATACACTGTGGTTATCACATAAAATTAAAAGCTTTTTAGTGTTTAAAATAGCATTTACACATAAGCAGCTATATATTAACTATACAGACACTTGGGTTTTAATACAATATCTACAAAAAAGAATTCAATTATGCAATAGACATTTAACAGGAACAGTGCAGTCCATGCTAATAAGAGGTCACTCTTTGAGTAGAACCAATTCTAGAATAGGCAATAGTCTGGGTTTTCATTATTTAAAATCAGGTAACTTTGTTCCTCTACTGTACATAAAATTCTTTACATGGATTTCTAATCACTGATTAGAATTAATAATTTTAAGTCAATCTTATTACAATCCAGTTAAATGCAAACCAAAAACAATTACATCAACTCATGAGCTGTCAAGTCTCCAGATGGGACTGCCCATTTCAATCGAACAAAAATAATAGCAAAAGTCAATGTCTGTGCATCATTGCTTGCCATCCAATAGACCTTTGGATAAAGTGTCCAGGGGATTCTTACCTTGGAGAAGTAGATTTGTTAACAGGAGGTAAAAGACAATAGCAGTGCTTTTAAGACTATTTGCCAAAACACCTTACTCCTCAGAGTTAGTGTACTGTGTGGGTAGGACTACTCCTATAGTACCACCTCCTCTGGACAGGAGACATCACTCCAAACTGCTTTCTCACCCTCTTCCATGATCTTCCAAACATACCTGTTAGGCCTTGTGCAAAGTTATTGGCATCAACTCATGCAGAGCACAGGCAGAGGTCCAGGGTCTCACTTCCAGAATAAGAATGGCAACTATTTAAGGCTCCTGTTTTGAGGCTGTTTCAGTGCCCTGTACAGCAAACCCACAACTCCTCACTGTGGTTAGAGGCACAGGTCAAATTCTAGAGCCCAGCCAGCACCAGTTACTTGTCATTAGAATCAGAGTAAAGTTTTAGGTCCTGGTGAGAGAAACAGTTCTGCAGGACATCAGCCTTCAAACTTCCTTCCACCTGGCTCAGTACTTCCAATTGTGAGTAGCTTCATGGGCATCAGTGGCACTATTTTCCATAGGTAGTACTGTACCCATTAGGAGAAACTTGCACAGTTAAGCCCCTTGTTGCAAAGACACATGCACATGCATTGAAAGCCAAGGGTGGAATTTGGGATATCTCCTGTCTCCATTCACCTCTAAACATTAAGAGCTAGCAATGGTTCAGGCCTAACTTTCCACTCACTCAAGCCAGCCTCTCCACTGTACACTACAGGGCAGGGAAATCAAGCTTTTGTTTCACACACAGTGGCCATTCTGTATTGCACTGTTCACAGGAGGGACATTTACATTCTCCTACTGCTCTCTGTAAATGGCAGGCTCTACCCAGGACACAGTATTACCCAACCAGCACCTCTGTCAGTACATTCAGAACACTCAGCATTTGCCTGGAACGGATTCCTGCTTGTGGGTGAAGCTATTTCAGGCTGGATTTAGCAGCCTGATGTCCTCAGCTTTCCCACACCTGTGTTAGGGACTGTCAGCCTCATCCCACAGTCACCCACAAACACACAAGTATATAACACAGTCATTTCAACGTAGCAGCATAGACCAGCAAGACACAGAAGAGATTCTGCCAACAGCATACCAACAAGAAGACAAATAAAACCCCAGGAGGTGTGTAAACACTTGTAAAGACATAAGGAAATTAAATAGGCTTCTTCCATGGGTGAAAGCTCAGCCCCCAACTTTAATCCCTTCTGGAAACAGCTTACTAAAATGACAATTTTCCTCCAGCCCTGGAAGTTCTGCCTGGAGACAAAGTGGGCCAGAAACATCCTAATATAGAAGAGATGAGAGAAGTTCAAATTCATTTAAGAGTAGAACCACAAGTGATTGTCAGTAAAGTCACAGAGTCCTTAACAGTGTCTCCTGGAGACACAGCACATTACAGGATTCTTTCACCCTGATTTATTTCAATTTATTGGCTTTAAGTGCCAATCTGTCAAAATAACTTACAGTTTAGTCAGCATCTTCACTGTCTTATCAGGAGGAGGAAGGGAAAAGCAGGATCCTGTTGCCCAGTCAAGCTTTAGGTAGTGTCACTCTTTTGAAGAAGCCATCACCACCTCTGCAATCTGTGTTAGCACCATTTTAAGACACATGATGTAGCTTCTGTACAGCAAACTGCCTCAAAACCCACTCAGCTAGGTTAGAAGGAACTGGAGTACCCAGCCTGAGCGCCACAGCTTCCTGAACGTCTAGGTCCTTTTGGAAGTCAGAGAGAGTCTCAGTTAACAGAGACATGTGAAACTGTTACTCTGACTTCTGTACAAGGGACGTGTTTACACACAGACCTGTAGTAAGAAAAGCAGTAGTGAAAACTGCAACATACAAAACAGACAGGTGGAAGACTGAAGGGTGAAAACCTCCATGTATGAAAACTCCATGTATATAGCCAGAGAGATATGTTCTCTTTTGACATTCATATTGGGTAGTCACACTACCCGTAAAGCATGGAACAGAACAAAAAGAAGCTTCTTACCAGTGAAGAAAAGGCTTATATACAGTAAAGACTGATTTAAAAGCACCTGCCCTAAAACCTGCTAGAAGCAGGAATCTCACAAAAGAGGATTTAACTGAGGCATGCCACTAAGTGACTGCAGCTTAACACGTAGCTCACATTAGATGAGCCACTGGAACAGTGGGGCTGTGCTCTCACCATGCCCTCATCCAGATACTTGAGAAAGGCTTCTTGAACATCAGTGAAAGCTCCTAACATCCTTTATCGAGCATCCATAGCCTTAGAGTGAAAAACAGAGTAATGGGGATATACAACAGTAGCTGCTCAAGTCAGAGCTTCCCAGCAGGAGCTTTAGCATGGGGCTCACTCAGTGTCACGTATAAAGGTTCATTCATTGTACCATTTATGAACTGCTTTCAAAACACCCTCTCACCTCACTGCTAACAGCTATAGCCCCCATCCCTTGGGTAACACTGCCATTGGGATTAGACATCTCCAGGTTCCTATGTCAAACAAAAAGAGAAAGAGGAGAAAAAGAGGTGATCCAAATGAATAGCCACGCCCCAGTGGGAACCAGGATTTACCTGCGCCTCTGCTAGAGTGGGATAAATATCTGCCTTCAAAAGGGAAAACCTGCAGCTATGCTGAGAATCGCAGAGCTGCAATTGTCCTCTTGGTGTGGAAACTTTTACATCCTGTAAGCAAGTGCGTAATATGACCAGAAGAAACAGGCACATCTGTTGGCAGGGATGTGTCTGAAATGCCCAGACTGCAGCTAACAAAGTCACTATCAGGATACTAAATGAGATAACTTTACAAGTTCTGCACAATGAACACATACAGTAGCAAGACTCCAGCACTCCCTTGATAGAGTATCTAAAAGAAGACCCCAAAGGAAACGAAAGGAAGATTGATTTATACTCCCTAATCAGCAGAAGAAGGTAGCCACAACTTTGCCTTCTGCTAGGAATTGGTTTGAGCCTGCTCCTTTCCAAGCACACGCTGTCTTGCAGGTGCCACGGCTGTGTAGAGTGCTGATGCGCATCCAAGAGCATGACAAGGCAGTATCACAGATACCAGCCAGCGGTCAGTTTTTGCCTTGTAAGAGGAAAGAGCAGGGAAAAATGAAAGTGCTCCTATGCATTACTGGAAATTTAGAAGTCATTTGAAAGAACAGTCCTTGAATCAGCCCAAAAGACACACTAATTGCATTGAAGTAGGTGCCACGATTACCAAAGCTCAGTAAGATGTGAGTATACACCAGCCATTCACAACCAAAAACAAGGGGGGGAGGGAAACAAACCCAGGATGAAGAACAGATGCCATCGAGTTCCTGATATTTAACAATCCCAGGAGATACTTTTGTTGCTGTTGTTCATTTTGGTGGGGATTTTGTGTGGGCTTCTCCTTTTCTGCAACACAACTGCAACCCAGGAAGGTGACATGCAAGACAGCCAAGGTTCTTCCATCACGTGTTCGACAATGACCAGATTGCCCACCCAGCCCCAAAACAATCCCCCCCCCCCCCCAAGCCCTTCCCCAAGCAGAGTCTGAAGGCACTTCCTCTCACATGATGTCAACAAAGAATTCACAAGGGTTGCCCATAGCCTTCTGGAAGGACTGCCGGCTCCCCGTCAGCTCCGGAGGCACGGAGCTCAGTTCCCTTACGGGGGGCCCTCCGGGGGGACCACTTGTCCCATAGACTTTGGAGCCCAGCTTGGGGAGATTGTAGAGGGGTGGCACTCCTGGAGGCCCATAGGAGTGGTGGCTTCTCTCGCTGTGGGTGGCAGAGCCGTGGCTCCGGTGGCTGAGCTGGCTGAGGGGCCGCTCGCGCCGCACGCCGCTGGCCCCGCTGCGCGCGGTGTGGTCGGACTCGCTGCCGCTGCCATTGGACTTGCGGTCCTTGTCCCTGCCAAGAGCTCTCCTGCTGGTCTCGCTGGTGCTTCGGTTCGAGCCGCTGCTTTTGCTTCCTAAAGGCCACGGGTGAAAAGGGATACATGGAAAAGGAGGAATTAGCTCACGGTCGCTGGTGGCTCCTGCATCAAGCAATGCGGGTATGAGCGTTGTGATGGCAACAGTGATGGCAAAACCGGGTCTGAACGTGTTGTTGGTGGCTTATGGGATTCAGCAATGACGGTAGAACAAAGCTGATAGGGTTGTGCCATGCACAGGTACACGTAGACACCTCAGAGCTTGCACAGAGAAAGCAGCAGCTAGCCTAGAACCAGAACTGAAAGCCATCTGCTCTGCTGCCATCCTCCTTACTGCAGGGAGGGGAGGAGCAGGAACAGAAAGGAGAAGCAGGCATTTGGGTTTTGACTCAAGCAAACAAGGTTCAGTCTAAGTTGTAACAGTCCCTGGTACCTTCTATTGGCAAAAGCTTCTCAAAAAGCAGCTCATTTGCCTTCTCTATCATCCTCGGTCACACCAGGGACAAATTGACATCCTTTCCAATCACAGAATCACAGAATCCAGGCTGGAAGGCACCTCAAGGATCATCTGGTCCAACCTATCTTAGCAAAGTATGACTTCTGTTGGCTTCACCGGAGATATTAATATGGATTCAGCTGCCTCCACTACAAAGATTCATTAGGGTGAGCTTTCATTTCAAATGTCTCATAACAATCTTGTAGTAACAATGAACAGGCAGATTCTCCTCTCTTAGCAGGTCAACTGGTACAGCCTTGCTCTAAAGAACAACACAGAGATCACCTCCAAGAAGAATCTCTGTAAGCTCTCCAGTGTGGCACATGTTCACAGTGGAAGAAAATGGACAGTTTAACCCTTCCACAGCAAATACGTCTGTCTTTATCTCCTGATGCATTCTGTTGCCAAACACTGCATTAGTCTCAAAACATGACATGCACTGTGCTCTGAAACAGGGCTCTTGCTCACCAGATGCATTCAGCTATGATCTAACTTTGCACATAGAAGAGAGGGTCCAGAAGAAACCCAATTCTAACACTTTATATTGACACTATTGGGCACTCTATTGCCCAATGCAGTCTCATGTCCCAGTACTCTTAATACCAGCCTGAGACATCTGGGCAGTGCTCAAGTGCCTTTCGGTATATGGAGCAGTGGAAGGGCACTGGTAGATAAATGGCACCCATATGGATGACATCACTAATAAATCAGGAGCTGGGATTATTCACTGTATGAAGGGCAGTGAGGAGAGTGATGATGGGATTTTCCCATCTCACTGATAGATGATGTACCTGATGCCATTCCCTCTGCAGCTGCTGCAGCACAGTCACACAGGGGCCAGACAGGTTGATAGGCTTATGCCACACTATTGGACTACTGTATTGAGACAGGTTGAGGGTCCAAGACAAGTAAAAAGGGAAAAATAAAGAATAAATAAGAAAAAATACAGCTAAACATTTGGGTCACAAGAATCTAAATGATCATGCTGTGAATTCATTGTCATGGAGGCATTTGAAGCTTACCAATCCCCTAGAGTCAGCCATTCCTCTATGAATCCTTCAGTCTAATGCTTGCTCAGAACAAAACAAGGGAATAACAGTTACAAACAAGAAACAACACAGAAGTGTAGTTTCCAAGAGAACAAGTGTTGAAACCCTTCAAAATGGAATACCTTGGTGCCTTTCACAAGGCTCTCTTTAGCCAGTAACACAGGTTGCATGGATGAAATACCAAACCTTTCCTATTCCAGCAGCAGAGATCCCATGATCCCACAGAAACACATCATCACAAGCTTCCCAGGACAAGCAGCTTGCAGATCTAAAAGCTTTGGATACCACTGTGAGCTTCCTCACAGATACTTAAGTTTGAGATAAGGTGGGCTCAATAAAAAAGTTCCTGTTATGGAACTGTTTTGCAGCCTCTAACTGGTTGTGGTTAACAGGAAGAAGTCGCATCCAAGTTACTGGATGTTCACCACAAAAACACAGAGAATCCTCACCCCTTCTTCAATGGCAGCATTTCCAAAAGCAAGCTCACTCTGGAGATGATTTAACCCCCACCCAGACCATCTGTACAGATAAAAAACACATCTTTTTTATTTAGTGAGGTTTAAATATGAACCGAAGTTATCCTAGGGCAGGAAAGGAGGAGGTCAGGGTTTTAATCCATGCAGTATTACCTCTTTTGCCCTGTCATGTATTACGGAAGAGACTCTCCTCCCTGTGAGCAGTGTTTCAGCCCTGTAAACCGTCTGCTTGGCCACCTCATGCTTGTCTCACACAAGAAAAGGGAGTGATTTTCCTTTTATACTGAGCCCTGAAGTGAAAGCCAAGAGCCCACTCGTTCTAATCCCTGTTCCATCAGCAACAAAATGGCCTAATTTCTAGCAACATCAAGTGCCCCACTCTTAGCAATGGCTCTGACCTCTACAAGGGGGGCAATAGTTTACCTGTTTTAATAGGGTGAACAACTGAGTCATTAATGTTGGCCTGATCAGCATTATCCAAGCACTAGTTTACCCTGTGGTGCTGCTGGGTAGGAAAAGCACAGACACCCATGCTACCAGCTTGGCTCTAGCTCCCACAGGCATTTTGCGTGGGGTTCAGAATTACAGCACAACTATAACCAGCACCTTTTCCACCCTATTCTGTTCTACTGACTCAGTTAAAGCATCACTGGCGGTTTCAATACAGAGCTGAAAGGCTAACTCACTCCATCACATACACAGAATCCATGCAGGTAGCACACAAATCCACAAGACAGGAGCACAGACAGCACAAAGGAACTCAAGCAAATGATTGGGGATGACAGCTGTAGGAATAAATCCCAGATGAACCAGCTTACCTTCACTTTGCTGGCTCCCTGCACTGCCGCTACCATAGCTAAAGCCTGGGTCTTGGTACGCTGGTGGAAAACATGGAGGGGGCAGAGGATACTGATACGGGTATCCTTGGCCTAATGGCCAGGGAGCAGCAGGATGTGGAAGTGGAGCAAGGGTATCCTGATCCGAGGCTCCGCTGGAACCATTGTTAAGGTTCAGTGCAGCCATATCTGGAAAAGAGAGAAAAGGTGAAGGCTCTGTCCTTACTCAGCAGCTAGCTCCTGCACATCAACAGCATTAACAGAGACCAGAGGGATTCAGCCTCCAGGGATCACTCAAAATGCTGCCAGACATCAGTGTCTACCCCTGGTACCAAGGTATCTCTGTAGCATTTCCATAAGCCAAGGAGGAATCATCCCCATTTTACAGCTTGGAAACAGAGTGTGACTGACAAGCAGGAAGTCTGTGGCATCACCAGAAATAAATCCTGCTTTCTTGAGCCTCGGCGCAATGCCCTACTTGCTAAGTTCATCCTCTTCCAAGTGGTCTAACAGGAATCATCAACCACTTGTCCTGCAACTTCAGAACACCCACTTGTGAACTCCTATAGGATCCTCTCTCCTCTGTGCATCCTGCGAGCAGATCACACACACCTCTTTGCCCTTTACAGGTGAGGAACTTACTGCCACAGAGGTCTCCAAAGACATAATAGCACTGTTCTGAGAAGGTGATTTTGTTCACAGTGTGCCTGAGGTAGCCGTGTTTTAACATGCTGCTGGCGTATTTTCGTGCCTCCCGTCGGTCTTTGAAGCCTTCCACGTGTGTGTAAAGCCAGTCAACCACATCTGCTCCTAAAATGGGAACACGAAGAGGAGACTCAGGATCAGCAGAGGCAAATTGAGCTTCATGGGTTTCTAATGTTCACATTATCACATAGACCCCTAGTACTGAATAAAAATGTGAACAGACATCAATCTTGTTGCAAAGAGCTTAAAAGACTCAAGACTCAGCCTGACTGCTGAATGAGTTACACCAAACATCCATAAAGCAAGCAAAGAATCATCTCGCATCCATTTGAACACTACATTAACAGTAACACCACACAGGCAGACACAAAATGCTATAGTTTTATTGTTCAACCCCTTCTGAGCTGCAGTAATGAAGATGACACAGGATTTATAGAACAAAAGTGACTGGAGAGTCATCTTCCTCCAAAGACCTGCATTCCAACCCCTTTCTCAGCAAAAAGTAACTACAACCCAGGCTGACTAAATGCTAGTGCTTCAGGTCACAGGGCAATGGCAATCAAAGGCAGACCTATGGTAATTTAATTAAGATGCTTTATTAAGGCTGTGTGGCTGCCTGGAATGTGCAGCACTTTTGGCTGTCCAGGCTCAAACATGAGCTATTAGTTCTGTCTCACTTAAAGAGTTGCTCACAAATCCCAAGTCAAGAGAATATAAGAGATCACAGACAGGGAAAAAGTTCATCTAAAGATAGTGTCTTCAGCCTATTTCCTAAACCCCACTGATTTCTTTCCCCCCCGCACCCCTTTGAGCTGCTTACCTATCACTGCATTGGAGATGGTAATTTTCAACCACATCCTGTCCCGAATTTCAAGGCCTGAGTCTGGTAGCTGCATCACCTTGACAATAGTAGCCATGTCACTCTTCACAGTTAAGGGAGATTCCTCTAATTCTAAAAGAGAGAAGAGGTCACATGCTTCCTTGAAACGAAACAAGTCCTAAAACAACTTCTCAGCTCCCGGTTTGGATGAAACATTCCCAGACGCAGCGCTACCAAAACCAGACCCAAAGGTTCCCAAATGCACCCTCATCAATGGCAATTATAAACTTCACATCAATTCTTAAGAGATTGTGCTCAGTGCAACCAGTTCAGTCATTGAGATGCTGAGTCCCTGCATGTCTTGACTTCAGGTCAGCGCTGCACTCCTTCAACACATGAATGCCATGAACAGGCCTCTGCCCACCCAACAGTTCAGTGCACTGAATGCAGAACTCTGTAGGGTAAGGTTTTCTGGCTTGTTTAGCTTTTCAGTTAACTGGCAGGAATAAAGCCCGACTGCACAGAAAAAGATGACAAACACGTCTCGATCAATGTCCATTTGGGTATTAAGAGTTGGACATCAGCATAATTGGGGAGAGTTGAAATTAGAACAAAAAGCTTCCACCATCAGGGCAAAGGCTAGTGGTTTCCTTCAAAGTAAAGCTTCCAGGATCCCAATGGTGGCAGCTTTACAAGGTAGCAACTCACTCAGTGCAGTGTTACTTTGTCCTGCACCTTTCTTGCAGAACACTTCAAATACTGCTACTCCCAGGTGCAGTGATCAGTGCTCCATCCATATTTCACATACTCTTAAGGCAGAGCAGCCTCACCAGGGGCTTCATACTTTGCTTATCGATTTTCAGAACAGAACCAGAACAGGGCAGAGATTCACCCTGCTCAACTGAGGTGCCTACCACAGGAGTCTAGTTCCTTTAGACACTCCTCTACAATATATAGAGGCAAAGCAGTATTTCATATTGAGATATTGAAAGCCCAGTGGGATGAGTCTGGGTTCAAAAGCCCACTAGCCTTGTGTTATGTATAGTACTCAATCATCCTATGTTCTTTGGATGCAGCACCTCCCTCCTGCTCCCATCTTCTCAGGCCAACAGGTTGAACAGATGTATTCTGTGTTTCAGACCCGTCCAGTAGGACTTCAGCAGCCCTCCTCCCCTTGCTTCTCCCATCTCACCCACCTTTCAAAGCACAAGGGAACCGACATTGTTCTTTTCCAGAAACCCCAAACTTTGATAAGAGGCACAACAAGCATGAAGCAATGAGAGCTGAAAAAGCTTCTTTCAATATGTGTGCTGCTAAAATGCGTGTAAACAACCCACAGCATCTCTGCACGCAGTTTCAATACTTCCAAAGCTTGAATAAACAGTTTGCTTTTGCTTTAAGTTAGTTTGGTTAGTGGCAAAAAGCAACGTGTTTGTCTGCAGGTGGAAAAAAACCCAATACACCGATATTCAAGTAAAGAATGGGGGAAGCAATAGATTGTATTTGCTTGGAGACCTGTGATCTGCATATAAAGAACAACACTGGCCAAGGCAGAGCTCAACACTCACAACCCACTGCAAGAAAATATTCTCCTGCATCAGGCAGAACATTGCTGAGGAGTAAGATACTTCTTAAAGCAATAATTACTATGAAACACCTCAGTCTGCCTTGGTTTGCATAGAACTGTTTCTAAACAAAATGAGGAGCAGAAGCTAGCATAGAGTGATTCCTACTGTGTGGTGGTGATTTGTACAGGCCAGAATCTCAGCTACTTTAATCAGTAGCACCAATGTGGTGGTGGCTGTGCAAAGGCTTCAGATATAACTTCACTTTGGATCTGAAGGATGGAGAGCAAGAGAATGGCAGTCAGAAGGGAAGCAGTTATTCAGTCCATTTCCATTATCCTAGCCTTGCTAGACAAAGTAAACCAGGAGACATTCACAATGCTTAAAACAAGGACCCATGAAACAGATTTGTCTAAGATGACTCTATTAATCCACTGCTTCCCCTTTCACAGCCAGATACTATAGAACAGCTACAGTATTTGTTTCAAATACTGTAGAGTGACTCTGGCCTCAGAGGATCTGCAATAGAGAATCCTGAACATGAAAAGCAAGAACCCCCATACTGCAGGAAGCTCTTGGTTCTTTGAGCCAGCCATGCACAGCCTCTCCTTACCTCTCCTCTCCTCCTCCATTCCTCCCCAACTCTGTCTTCCCTGCCAAAGAGGTTCACACAACAGGTACACCTTGTTCCTGGAGCTCCAAGGTGCTGCCTGCCCTGTCTTGGGGGGATAACAGGACTGAACTGTTAAGCAGAGGGTCACAATAAAGGCCGAGGGTCCTCTGCATTTTCTTGCATTCAGGAAGGGAAACACTGTCAGTCACTGGCACACAAATCAGAAGCTGTCTCCAGAAATGTGGTTCTGCTCCCAAATAACCTTTATTTTTAAAAGAAGGATTGAGAGGGACATTACATTTGGTTTTTCCTTATTCAATTAATTGTAAAAGTATAAAAAAGTATAAAAGAAGGCTATGTGAATACCAATGGAAGATTTCCTATGTGATACACCACTACCATCATTATCCAGTGACATCTACCTGAAGTAAATCATTGCAATTCATTAAAAACCAGTCAAACACAAGGAGGAAGCTCTCACGTTCATCTAAGGGGATAAAGGTGGAGACCTGCCTTGTAACTTTAAAAGGGACTAGAAGCCAACTCTTCCTGAATGGGAACCACTGTGTTAACTTCTGACCTTCAGAGAAAGGTTTTATGCTCCCAATAAGAATCACAGATTTAAGAAAGCATTCAAGAGTTGTGTGGTGCTGTCGTTTTCATGGTGCTTGTGGCCGGGGTTGGGTTGTGCACAGCTCTGCACTGCTGGCCCCGAGCAGAAGGCACCTGCCCTGCGCTGGCCGCAGTGTGACTTACTTTCCGAATCGGGAATTGAGCTTGTTAGTGAGGAGCTGGTAGATGTGGTGATGCTCATGGAGGGGCTCATACCGTAACGGGGGTACGCTCCCGTCATGGCTGTGGTATGAGAGATCCATGCTGCAGGGTCAATTGGCCTCACTGGTTCAGCTGCAAAACAACCAGGAAGGGAGAAAGATTGGAATCAGTTTGGCAGTGAACATGGAGAACTAGAGTAGAAGGAATGGTTTAGGGTACACAAGTCCTGATAGTACACCTGAGATCGTCCCAGCATAAAGGAACAAAAAGCACCTTGCCAGCAGTAGCTGGATTCCTCTAGCAATTGGATACAACACAGTAGGATAAAACCATGATATTCCCGCTCCTGCAGCTGCAGTAGGAGTGAGGCATTCCCCTGTGTGGGAAAGAAGCTACAAGTCCAGTACTAATATTTCACTATTATTCCGTACAATGAGATAGAGATTCTCATTTCACCATGACACAAAGTACTACCAACTGCTTTGCCCCAGGTGATGGGAAGTTCTCTCCCTACTTCTAAGGGTCTTGGATCTAGAATAACCACTCAGAAGGTGAATCTTCTGCTGAAGGTGTAACAGAACATCAGCTTTAGAGCTCTGTATTTGCAGAGATGAAGCATCATGGACTTTCCCTCCCACCAATGATTTCAGCAGCCACAATGAAACCTTTTAGGACTGGTGTAGTCTTTCAAGATAAATAGGTAAGACATATAAAGACCAGTTGAAGAGACCAGTGTCAGTGAAAATGACACTCAGACCTTAAGAAGAGCATTGCTAAAGTTGGGATTTTTCTTATGATTCCTAAGGACTTTAACTGGGTGAGCTCCCACAGTTTGCATCACTCCACTGCACTCATTTCAATGGATAACACTATCCTCATCTTGAAAGGACTGGTAACACCTGGTCTAACACCTTAAGCAGAGCACTCACCAGTAGGAGGCATCTGTGTTTGACACACGAGCACAGATCTTTTATAGCTATGGAAAGGTTTATGTTAGAGCCTGATCCAAAGCGATGCGTATCTCAAACCCCTGTCTCCCAAACCAAACACAACCCAATTTTGAAGTCTCAGACTTGTAGGGAATGGGAATCTGTCAGAGGCCAAAACAGCTGAAAAAGAACTGGACCTTGAGGGCTCCACAGGAACCCTTCAAAGAGCACAAGTATGTACTCACCCCTGGGGATGGTGAAATAACTCCTGGGAGTAGGGTCCCAGCATTTGGCTACTGTTAGGCTGATAGGTCTAGGAAGAAAGAAAACAAGGGTGACTCTCAACTCTCCCTACAGAGGTTGGAACTGCTACAATGAGCTCTCTAAAACGAATATATTCCTACCCAACAGCTGCCAAGAACATTCTCAGAATGCTTTTGAGATGCACGTCCAAGTATTTTCAGTATGAACAGATACCAGGATGTCGCTGGTTTTGCATAGATCATGAGCACTGCTGCTGAAACCTGGTCAAACGATCAGCTCTTGAGATATTAAAACACTCATCACATAAACAAATAGTGCTCCTGAAACCAGGCAACTCCTAGTTTGTGTTGGCTTTGGCTGGCACATTGGAACCAGTTTCACCTACTCATCATTTACACCACGACATTCAGAGCTGAGATAAGCTGGTTGCTTATTGAGCTCAAAATGTGCATTCCTCTGAGGTCTGCCCGACACCAGCAATTGCAGATGGAGGAGAAGTACCAAGAGATTTGGGAAGATGCTCACCCTGGTTTGGAGACTATTTCCCGTAACACCCGAACTGCATCATCGTTGCTCATGTTCTCAAAATTGACATCATTCACCTGCAGTGTTGTAGAAAGCAGAGGTCAGAAAGTGAAAGACACCTTCATTATCTGTTTCCAATGTTATTTGCCTTGTAAGTGTTCCCATTCCTCTGAGCAGCTGCGGAAATGCTGCTTCTCAGAGCCCACAGAGAATTAGAGTTCAGTGATAACAGTCTTTGTACCACATTTCTCTGAGTATGAATGAATGCTGTTAACTGATCCCTCAACCCATTGATCTGGTGGGATGTCTGAGCTGAGGCACCAGTGTACGAGCCCTCAGCATGTACGTTTGGACATGGACCAACCTGCAGAAGCATGTCTCCTGGTTCAATTCGGCCATCTGCTGCCACAGCCCCTCCTTTCATAATAGAGCCAATGTATATGCCACCATCACCCCGGTCATTGCTCTGTCCTACAATGCTGATTCCCAGGAAGTTGTACTTTTCTATATAGATAGAAAGTGGAAGGGAAGGGGGGAGAAAAGCAAACAAAGTGATTGATAGTGAATAGGTAACACCATGCTACTTCAGGTTTGAAAACTCAGTTCTCTCAACACATCAGCAAGGGCCCTCTTTGACTCACAATTAGGCTGCCCTATTGGCATGTGTCTGCCTGGCATGTTCAGGGAAAGGCAGCAGGAAAATATTGCTAAAGACATTATTTTTCCATATAGGACACTGAAAATTACATTCAAAACATCACCAAGAGAAATAACATTGAAAAGACATGTCTACACCTAGAAATTAGGCACCCCATCAGCATTAGGCAATGTTTTTTCCACACCTCAGAGTGGCTGGAAGGATTTGGTGCTATTGAAAGGTGCTGAGTTGGCAGCTCTGCACAATGAAATGTGAGAGCAGCAGAAATACAAACCTTCTACTCTTGCTCCTAAATGCCTGACCCCTTACCCTTCCTTACCCTTCCCTAGAAGCAAGAGCAGAATTCCAGCTCCTTCCCTGGGCTTCTTGGAAACAATATTAATCCGCTCGTGCAAATAGCTCAGAGCTATCCAGTACTGGACTGGGAATTCAGTAACAACTCTCATCTGCCATTCTCTTTAGTCCATTTGGCATCCTTTCAAATGAAGGAGCCTTCTACTGGCTCCAAAGGCCACTACATAACAAAATACATCTGTGTCACTTGAAATTCATCATTCATTGCTTATCCTCTTACCCATGTTGAGTGTGACAGTGATGATGTTTAGGGACATAGTGGAATCAGTGATGCTGCTGAACGAAGATGACTGCAAAATACAACAGAAATTCTCAAGGTTTTAAATGGCTCAGAATAAAGACACTAAAAATAACTAGTGAGGATGAATTCAGTGGGCACTGAGTTATAGGTTTCCACCTGGAAAGTATCCAGAAACCACTGGTCTGCATTTAGAAGCTGTAAAGAAAGAAATCCGAACATAATGTGCACTTTCTCTGAAGATTTGTTTAAATATACACAGAGAAAATTCCTGCATTGAGGTTTCTCAACTGCACTTCCCCTTGCATCATTTCTGCTTTCTCACTCCATGACTGACAGGCAGACATTTAATAGCTAAGTACCCAGTGTAGTGTGAATTATTACATCCACAGTTCCGCCCTTAAGAGGGGAGTGAACAACACATGATCCTTCAGGCAGTGAGAAGACAGATGCTCCCTCCCTCCAGAACGAAACACAAATGTGCTTATCAAATACCTTCTAAAATCACTTCTTGCAATAAAATATATATATACCAATTCTTTCATCTGTAAACACTGATGTTTATAGGAGAACAAAACAGTTATTTCAAGTATGTCATTTGGACCATCCTCATTCTGTTATCATAGGATTAGCATAGGAAAGGGCAAGGAAAGAGATTTGTGATTTCCTACAAGCTTATTTCTCCTTCCAGCAGAGTGCAAGTCCCAGCATTTTATACATTTAAGACCACAGACACCCTCTGCCCACATCAGCCAGTAGCATAATGGAGGTTTCGCCTGCAGAGGCTGGTTTTGGAAGAGACAAGAAATGTGATCACTTAATAGTAAAAGCAAAAAGGCAGAAGAGAAATGAGTCTTGACTTTAGTGCTGCAGAGCTTCATGTGTTAGAGATTTAACCCAGATAGACTGGAGTCAAAAGGAGCATCTCCAATGAATTCAACAGGGCACAAACCCCTTCTGGATCCCTTCCTCATGCTACACTCCCAAATCATAGTTCACCTCCTTGGAAAATGATGATGCCAACCTTACCCTGTCAATCTGCCGCATCCTTTGTTTCCTCCTCCTGCGTTTATGCTTCCGGATGAGCCTGGATGAAGTACTTTGCTCAGTGGAGCTACTCAACCTGGGGGAAATCAAGAGCAAATGTCAACTCTGTAAAGCTGAGCCATTTGCATGTCCCTGCACCCTGCCAAAAGAAGGCTGCTTCCTAAGGATGCAGGAGAAAGCAAACTGGACTGGACACCATCAGCCAGCTCACAAGGTATTGCTGTGCTTGCTGCTGGCTCACTGCTCAGCATCGGTGTGCTGTATCTTAGCCTCCGCCTAGGAGCACAGAGAAGAAACCAGCTGAACTACAGCAGGGATTAGAGAGCATAATTTACTGGCTTGCCTTCTTTTGAGAGCAAGACTGAGTGCAACACACACCTCAAGAGGCATGTACCACCCTGATTTAACCACCCAAAGGGCAGAGGTTGCCACCTTCCACTACTCGAAAGGTGGTCCTGAGTCCAGGCCCAAAGGAAAGGGCACGCTAAGAACAGCCATAAGTTAAACAGGGATTTTCTCTCTGCTCTGAGAGAACAGAGAACATGAAGAACCTACCCTGTCAATGGGAACTTAATGTAAGGGCGTGATTTCAATGAAATAAGGTAGCAGTTGCTAGCAGCTACTACCAAACAGTGACAGGAATAGTGAATAGGATTTACCTTCACATATTCTGCCAGGTTTATTTTGTTGTGGGTTATTTTTCAGGCTCTTTGAACTTGCAGAACCTCAATGTGCCACATTCTACAGAGAAATGCTTTAGATCCCCCTAAGAGTTAGGAATGTTAATCACCCTCATTTTGCAGCTACAGGACTGAGACACAGAAAAGACATAAATGGATTTGCCCAAATTCATTTCAGAAGCCTGGAACAAAGCCTAGATTTCAGATATGTAACACCACAGAGACGGCTCTATCTATTATGTTCAGAATAGCAAAATAAGACATGGTAACGCTCCATCACTAAGGTTAAAAAACACCCACCCCTATACAACACAACTGAACTGGCAGTGTCACAAAGCAAACAGTGCCAGTCTTTTTGCTTAGTCTCCATGTCCTTGCCTTCAAAGGTTGAGCCACGTGCAGGGATGTGAGAATACCTCAAGCAAAACTGGACACCAGCAACTTGAGAAATAAGAAGACGACCCACCCCACTGGGAACCCCATCCTGCAATAGGGAAGTTTGTCTCAGTCAAGCTGAATTTACTGAGCAGAATGTTACAGATGCTGGAAGTGCTCAAAGGGTGTGAATCTCCCTTTGAGCTCGCTAAACTATTTCAGGCACGTTAACCTCATACACTCCTTTTTCCCCTCCCAGCAAGGCAAATTAAAGAGCCAAGAGGTGGTATTTTCAAAAGAGATCAACAAGTTGATAGTCCTCCATCTATGCAAACAGCTCCCAGCACCTGGTTTGCTGAGGCTTCACCTTCTCAAGAGGAAAAATACAGAGCTCTCCGAGGTAGGTATCCCAAAACTGGATTCCTTTAACACTCACCACTCTTCTAGAAAGCACTGGCAAAGACTGACACAACCCCCTCCTCCTATGCTTTATTATCAATACTCTCCCATCTCCTCTCTGATTTCATTCTCTTCCTCTTCTCTCCCAGAATGTCTCATTGATAGGATTCAGCTAAAACTTCCCAGCACGCACCAGTTGAGGGGAATGTGAAGACAGGCATGTGGCCCATCACACTGAACCTGCCTGCTTTTGGACAGCAAAAAGGAAAGAGGCCAAAGACTGGGGGAGCTCTTCTGCATAAGCACAAGTCAAGCAACAGGATACCTTCAAAGGCTTTTGGGAGATGGGATGTTTTTTGGCTTTATCCCAGTGTGCATCACTTCAGGACTATGCAATACTTCTTCCTGTCACCAACCTTTCTAGAATGGCATCCTCTAATGGTTACTGTGGACAAAGAGGGTTTATTGAACTCATACATTAGTTTACTCCTCCATTAATATTCGTCCTGATCACAGAGAGCATAGATCTGCTGCCTGCCAAGGCAGACTGGTTATGCCTATTCCTTCCTGCTGCTCCAGTGCACAATATGGCATTGCTAAGAAGAACAAAGAACCTTTATTTCCAGCTTCTAGTCTGAAGTAGCACTGAACATAGTGAGAAGTCAGGATTGCTGTCTGAGTCCTTAGAAGGGGTAGTTTAATCTATCATCAAATACAGGAGATGAAACTTTTGTCATTACTATCTTTCGAGAGTTGAGCTCAAGAAGATGGGCTGGAAAAGAAGAGGAAAAGTTTAAGGACACTGCAGAAAGGCACAGAGAGCACATCTGAGGTGGTGAAGGGGTGAACAGTGCTAATATCAGCATGTTGTTCCTTCACTTTTGCCCTCCCTATTTGGCTACTTGGGGTCAGACTACTTAACCGATTCCATTTCGATACATGACCAATAGTTCAGTTTCCTCCAAGCAGGGAACATCTGGGTTGGTTCTTTTAACTTACATCAGCAAACACCGAGGTCATTGACAAATCCCTGCAGGTCTGTTACCAGGTCATAACATGTGAGAAGGGAAGTTCTTCTCTCTGGTATTGTTTTCATTCTACTCAGCTTTAGACTGGAAGAATGGGAATCAGTTCCTTAGGAAAGCCACAGCTCAGGTTTAGCTCAAGAGGACAGACAATACTTCAGAGAAGAAACTCCTCCAGCTAAAACAGCCTCTCACATTAGTTGCACAACACTGATGATCAGAAAGCACTGCAGAAACATGGTTTTGGTGTTATATCCATATAGCTACAGTGCACTCCCTCATCCCTTCTTGTAACTCCATAGCCTTAATGCTTCCTGGCTGAATCCCACATAAACACCGTATAGCTTGTTTTCTAGCATTATGTGGATGCTGAGCAGCTCAAGCCTATTCTCATGAGGAGTAATATTTGATCTCTGAAGTATCCCCAGAAATGAGTTTAAAGTTATTATTACAATCTGATGAGCAAAAACTATATGGTCGATTTGAGCTTTTGGGACACATCAAGTGCAAAGATGGAAGACAAATCTGGAATAAGAACTGTGATCTCCTTGTGCTTGCTACTGGCTAATAAACCCCAGAGAAGAGATTTTTAGAATGAATAATAGGAATTTGTCCAATCCATGTTCCCCAAAGGAAGTTACAAAGGTAACAATTTGTTAAAGAAAGCTTATATAGTTTAAAAGAACTGTTAAATTCTCAAATTATAAATGTAATAAATTATTTTAGTTACATTGAACCAATAATACTAACTGCAAGATGCTGAAATGATCCTACAGCTATAGATGTCAGAGCTGCCAGACCTTTATTTGCTTAACAGAAGACAGTAATAAGACTCTTACTGTAACGCTCACCATGAGCTCCCTACACCAACCTGTACTCAAAATCCCATCTACTTCCTACACATAGCACTAACATTCAGTTATAGCATACATGAAAGCAAAGGAAATAAATCATTGCACTCACAGCACTTGAAGGGTTCTGTACTGTCCTGTAAGATCTGTGAACAGAGTTATTCACTGAAACAAAGAGTTCTTCCTTAACAAAATCCAGCAGCATTGGGCTGGAAGTTACCCAGCTCTGCTGCACTGCTCCCAGTTAGCAATAAACCAAACCCAAATCAAACACACGCAGTTAGAAAAGCATCCTCATCCTTGCAACCTCTTCACTTCCAAGAGAGTAACACCCTTTACATCCCATTTCTTCTCTCAGTAAACTTCTCCATGTACTATCTCCTTTACAAGGCAGGCTCTGCCATCAGAATTCACTCACTGTTATCAAACAAACTTACCCCCTTCAAGCTCTTTTTCCCCAGGCCGCTGTCTCCAGCAGATCTGGAGCATGCTTCATTTTCTATTTGGCTGTATTTGTCTCTAAAGAAAACTTCTCCCTGCCAGCACAATACCTCATCTGCTTGAGAACATCATCACAACAGCATACCTTGGAGCATTCCATTTAGTTGTTCTTCCTGACTAGCTGGCCTGGCAGCTATTCTGTGTGCCAAAAGCTTCTGCCCTCAACTAGAAAGGAAAAGGCCTGCACAGCAGCTTCGAAGAGCCTCTTCTCAGGTCAGATGCAGGAAGCTTTACTTTATTAATATAGAAAGATTTAGCTGGGTCTGGTATAATGTGCTTCAAAGGCCACCCTGACTGTGCTAATCCTGCCCTACTGCATATCTTGCTGCCATGGAAATGATTAATTTATTTACAAGAAACTCAATGAGCTGCAGGCTTGTTGTTGTTTTTGTGGGCTTGATATTTTAGGGAGGGAAGAAGGGTTAGAAGCCCTAAAGGCTTTAGGAAGACTTAGAGGACATTCAGGTTAACTATTGAGCTCTCCGGCTCTTCAGGCACATGAACATCCAGGTGAAGTACAAAGCATCCAGAAAGGTAATTTGCTGTACCTTCAGTGTTGGCAACTGCACTGTAACTGCAAAATCAGCTTTTGAAACTAACTTGAGACCAAACCTTATGTGTTTGCTTAGTTGCACTCTCAACCCTTTGGAAATACCCAGGCAGAATTTGAAGGAACTGCTGCTCTTTAGCAGGTTTTTAAGCTAAGACTGTCTGCAAGACCAAACAGATCCACAGAGATAAATAAGCTAAGTAATCTGTTGGTAAACACAGCAAGTGCTTAAGTATCTCCAGGACCAGTTGTTCTTCGCTGTTTCAATTCTACCTACAGTTTAAGAACATCACCTTGCATCTTATTTGCTTTAGCTACAGATCTCTGAACCACCAGAGATCCCTAAACTTCTTGTTCTCTGACAACAGAATTTGTAATGGGTTTTCACAGCTCATTTAGATGAACAACATAGAGGCAGTGTTCAGAGAATGCTGTCACTGCTGCCAGGAAAGGGAAGAACATACATTTTGATTGAGTTAACATCTTTAAAAAGGTATTTTGATGTTATTAACCTTTTATGGAACGACAAGAAGTGTCTTTAGGTATTAATGTGGATGTCTTGACATGAAGAGCTTTTTTATGGCAAAAGCAAGGAATAATTAATTCTGTCTGCATAAAAAGAAAACAATAATGAAGTTGTTATAAATACGTGGCATCCCAGCCTGCCTTTGCAATGGCATTAACTTGGATGAGTTCTGTACTGCTCATAGGCCTCAGACTATGCAATTACATAGGATCTCCTTCAGCATTCAGCTTTAGTGAAGGGCGTACTTATTAGGAATCTTTGCTGAAGGTGTTTTGTTACAATATTCACACCCTTACTTTATAAATAGGCAGACAGTTGCACATTGCTTTGATCTTAAAATGTGATCATTCTTGCTATTAAAAGGAAAGAACAGGAACAGAGTTCTTCCTCTTAATGGCAGCTTAGAGTGACCCCAATAACTTAACTGGTTTCTCAGAGCAGTGACCACATATGACATGATGCTACTGGTGAAATTATCAGTGCTCAGATCATATGTAGCAGGGAATAAAAAGGGAAACGTCCATCAGCATGTTTCAGGGAAGCTGTCAGGAAATACTGTGGAATGGCTGGGAAGCAGATGCCAACAGTGTTTAACAGCTCAGCCACTGTGCCAAGGCCCTACCTGCTTGTGTTGTCATCATCTTCAGAGTCGATGAAGCTGCTGGACTCCAGCTCACTGCTCATCATGGTCGAAGAGCTGTCATAGCCAGGAGGGTGCTCACGGTGCCGGTCCAGTTTTGGATGGCCATTGATCCGAGGGACTGTAAAACAAAACCAATGGAGTTTTACCAGGGAAAGAGGAAGAGCGAGGAAGAAGCGGCCCTGTGGGTAACACAACACTCAGACTGAGAGCTCCAGACAACTCTGTGGGATGATTCTTACGCTGAAACCAAGCTCTTTGTAGACCCTGATTTCATTCAGCAGCTGGAAAGCCTACTGCCCTGGCTGGCTGTGTGCCTGCCTACCTTCCTTTTTCATTTGTCTATGGCTCAGTTCATGGGCAAACAATAAACAGACCAAGGAAGAAGTAGCAGGCATGAGCAAGTACTGAAATGGTATCAGCACATCAATTGGAATGGCCTTGGAGGTTGATATCATATGAAGACCTTGGAAAAAAGGCAGATAACCCAGCTTAAGTTTGGTGAGGACAGGCCTAGCAGCAGAGAAAACATTAAGTAACACTCCTTGGTGAATTCTATTAATATCTCACCCCCCAAACCACTTACCCCTCAACCTGTGCTTTGTGTTCCTGTCCCATACCTATACCACCTTGTCTGAGCAGTACATCTATACCAAAGTCACATTGTCTTGACTATTCCACACACATAAGATGCTTCAGAACAATTTCTTACTAATCCCAGGCAAACGCTGTCAGACACACAAACATAATGAAGATAAACCCCTCAGTAAGAATGCTGTTTATGTGAAGGCAGCAGTGATTCATCGTCTCCTGGAGGTATTTTATGTACTTCCCTCTACAGAGCAAACTCCTCTGCCTGCCTCCTTCCAGGGACCTCTCATTAGAGGGGCCATAATCTCTAAGTGACCACTGTTGCCAAGAATTCCTTTCCCTGAACCAAGAAAGCCTCAGCTTGATAAGGCACCTGGTCAGGAAACAGACATAACAGGCTTCAAAGAGACAGGCTGATATCCCTGCATGTTCAACCCCAGCTGCTCATCCAGGCTGTCCCCCAAGGAATTCACTATTATCTCTAAGGACTCACATGGCTAGAACACTGCAAACTGTGCCATAAAATTCACTTGAGGGCCTCCAGAGCAAAAGTCCTGAGGGCAACAGAGATGTAAGGTCCCATTTCCATATGGTAACAGAGCTTCTGCCCAAGAAATCAAGGACAGAGTCAGTGCTGCAGCCTATAAATCCCAAGGAATACTCAAAAGTAACAGATCCAACAAGGCAGAGAAGGAGCACCCAGCTGAGGATCTTACCAACACTACAGTACATTAGGATGGACATAGACTCCCCAAACCCAGTAATAACCACCCAAACTTTCACATACCCTTTACATCCAGCGTGCATTACTTCATTTTAATACCAAGTACCTGAGTTTCCCTGCACAAAATAAAGCACGGACTGCTTAGAAACTTCAGTTGAAATGAGTGTTAATACCTACAGCAACACACATGGGGCTGTGCTTCTGGATAGCATCTGATCAGTTCCAATGGCCTCATCAGGGAGCGACACCACTTGTGACAGTATCTCCAATGGGGAGTGGGAGGCTGCAAGTGGAGCCTCCTGCTGCCTCCTCTGCTGTGGCTGGCTCCTACCAAACCACTTCAGCAACGTGGGACTCACCATTTTCCTGCCTACTCCATGCCCACCTAAGGAGGTTTTCAGCATGCACTGTGACTATTGCTATGTCCAAGTCTGACACACGCATCCAGATGTACACGGAACTTCCCACAAGTAGTTGCTTTTCACACACAGTGTAAAAGAGAGCTCAGGCTCCTGCTGAGACACTGGAAAATCGCATTCCTGAAGACTCAAAGACTATGAAAACCATATTTTTTAGCATGCTTTTCCTCCAGGACACAGTCCCATGAAAGCCTGTGCCTGAGAGGCAGCACATCCTGCAAGCGTCTTGAAGGATGAGGGAAATAGAACAAAAATCACTGCACTGACTTTGCCATTTCCACAACATGCTTTGTAACCATATCCGCTGGGTACATGACACCCTCTTCCATGGATCAGTTCTCAAAATCCAAGTATTTTATAGCCACATTTTAATGGGATCCTGTAATATGCCATAGCTCTCTTTAGCCCAATAAACCACACATAAAGAGACCTTTGAAATTTGTGTAATTATCTTTTAGAATGGAGTCGAACTAGTAGAGATTATACTGATTTGAGGTTTCTTTTAAATTCTCTCTTAATGTTATTATAGAAATGGATCTCAGACCCAAACACCTGGGTTTACAGACATTAAATACCACTTTCTTGGAGACAGAATTGAAGGAATTCCTCACCAAAGAATAAAACCCCCTAGGTCTTTGGGACAAGCACAAACCAAATGCAGTATGGCATTAATTTGTTAAGATAGGACATGTACAAAGATAATCCTTCCAAGCGATATTACAATGGTGCTATAAACCTTTTCCAACTCTATTTCCCTGGGAGTTTTCCATTAGCGTTTCTTGAGTTGTTCCTCACAAGCCCAAGGGATTAAGATGATGATACTTTGTGTAACTGAGTGTTTGCTTTCAGCGTCATTAACAGCAGCCAGGTTTAATATTACAATGGTCTCAGCATTCTCAGGTGGTGCTACCACAGATGCTAAATTAGCACCTCAAATGCTAAATTTAATACAGATCTACCACGTTTGGTCAAGAGTTTGACCTGAGCTCTTCCAAAAGTCAATAATAACTTCACCCAGGTCAGTTTGGTCACCCAACTCAGAGGCTGTCTCAGTTATTATGGATTGCTTTGGCATAAATGTGGTTTATGGCCAGTCTCTATGAAGTTTAATGCTTCACAGGGAGCAGCATTTTGAACACGTACCTTTGCTCCTGGCAGAGTTCACTGTCCTAATGTCAAATGATCTTCACCCTGTCCCTTCCCACACTGCGGTCAGCTTCAGCCTCACAGAAACCCTTTTGATCCTCAAGTGAATAAAACTTCATCCTATTGCATCTAATAGGGCAGGAAAGCAACTTCTCACCTGTAAAGCACTGCCAGGGAAATCAGCTCCCAGCAGCAGGCATCATGCACTGCTGAGAAGACAAGACACGGGTTTATATGGTATTTCACACAGTCCTTGGAATCTCACAACAAAAGCAAAAGGCAGGGGCAAGCTGGAGCACGGCAGCAGTGACTACGGTCTGCCTGTCTGCCATGGCTCAGTCTGACCCGTGATCTCCCTGCCTGTACCTGAACGCTGCTGCCAGGTCCAAATACCACATCAGCAGAAACTCCCTGGCACCTTCCAGCCCATTCCAAAGAGCCAAAGCAACGCCCATGGCTGATGGATTTACAGAGGGAAATGGAACAGAACCTTATGCCTGTGCCTTTTGAAACAGTGTCAGCTTCCATGGTCTTGTCTGCTGGGTACACCCAAGCAGGCAAACTTGGTCCCGCTACAGAGGTGCAAAGGGAAGACCTCAACAAAGGGAAAACCCAGATATAACTCCCCCCCTTTTCCTCTTTAACTCTTCACTTTTCAATAGAGACTTAATTAAACATACTATCATTAGTATGCCATTATAATTACATACGTTTATTGTACAAAGATATATATATATATAAAGGCTTCTGATTAGCAATGTGTTGGCTTACATACATAAATCAAAACCTTCAATTTATGGCTTTTCTTCTGTCAGTCAATATAAACCGAGAATGGAAGTGAATTCTTTGAGCACTGTGACTGGCTCCAAACACCAGTGCACAGCTGGATTCTGCTGGAACTGGAATGGGTGAACAGATGCAAAGGGCTTTTAGTCGCACTTTGCAGATGTGAAGAGGCACTGATAGTTGAGATCAACATCCATATTTCTAGATATTCCAAGTAAAACACAGCTGGTTTCCACACTGGATGAGAAGAGCTCTCTATAATAATAACACCTCCTGTTTACATTTCCCCCTTCCCTTCTTCCAGCTGCATCTTTTCTGTTCAACCTTCAACAGAAATAACCGGGTTCAACTTCATGTTTCCTGTTGGAACTAAATCCTCTCCTCAGATGCAAACACACCTCAATTTGAGCAATGTTTTATACCTCCCCAACAGCACCAGGTAACCTTGAATTCACAGCAAAGGATTCCCATATGATTAAGGCTCACATTAAAATCCATCTTCTCTCTACCCAACTAAAATCTCCTTTTCTAAGCTTGTTTTCCTTAATTTAGCCAACACTGTATGGGGGTTAGGGATCAGGACCCATATAACTGAGTACTTTTACAAACCATGACTGTAAGGGGTTTATTCATAAACCACTCCCACCTATCCAAGTCCTTGGTCTAAACAGGAACCCTTCTCTGCTCTGATTCAATGCCTGCTCTGCTAATAACCAGGGACTTTCTGCCTGCCGACCCCTGTTCCTTTTTCTTCATTAGAGGATGACAGAGTTCTCCGAGGGTGTCTGACAAAAGCCTTTCAATGTGTCACAGAGATTAGAATAAACCATAGCCTAGGAGGGTAAAATGTGTCCTCCTTGACTTTTATCAACAGCAGAGTAGGCCCTGCCTGAGGGACAAAAGCACATCAAAGTGCTAAATCAAATAAGCCACGAGCGTGGAAGAGAGTGGAGCAGCATCTGCTCAGGGAAGCTGCAAAGAGGGCTCCGTGACGCTGCCGAGAACAAAGGTGAGAGCATCTTGGGAAGCAGTCACAGCCAAGCTCCCAGTTAACAGAGAAAACAACAGAGCTGCCAATCGCCGCCAGTGCAGAAAGGCTTTCCCAGTTGTTAAGAGGAAGCATGTTACTGAAAACCCCATCTGTGCACTCACTGTTGTGTGCAGGGACCGGGGTCCCTGCTACCGGAATAGGGAAGGATGATGAATACGACACTGTGTACTCCTGCTTTATGCTCATACCCATCCACGTGCTGTACCCCTACACCCTGATTTGTGCTTGAAGTTCTGAAGAAGCCTGAAACAGCATCTCTAACCATTCTGCAGTGTTACTGGGGAAAGGCTTCTAGATACTGCCATAGGACAGACAGATCACAGAATCATCTCAGAATGGTTCCAGCTGAAGGGACCTTAAGGCTCACCCAGTTCCAACCCCCTGCCACAGGGCTCCTAACAGCTAATCTAAATCTCCCCTCTTTCAGTTTCAGATGACAACCGGTAACAAAGCTCCTGCTCTCACAGGCACACAGCTGCACACTGCCAGCATCCCATGCACGGCCATCTGGTCACTTCAAACCTGCAGGCTCTCACCAACCACCCCATAGCTGTTCGCACATGACAAAGTCTATAAAGAGCAACAACTGCAGAGGACTGTATTTTCATCCATCACCACTCAAGCTCTCATTGCAGTCCTTTTGCAGCCCCAGCCCTTTTTGTTCAGAGTCTTTGGCATACATATCCCGCAGCGAGGACTGGAAGCTGGCAGCAGCTCCTCTTCCCAAACATTTAGGGATCTACAAGTGTGTCCACATTAAAAGCTTCTCAAAGCACACGTCATTATCCAGCATTTTTCAGCTGCCTGCACAACAGTTAAGTTCACCCCATAGCAAACTCAATGTTGAAACACTGCTGCCGACACTTGACATCTGCAGACTTGTCAGAATCCAAGCAGTAGCTACAAAACATCCTCCAATGCCAAGGAAAAGTTGTCCCTTAATTAAATCCCTAATATGAGCCTCCACAGCCCCCTTTTCCTCTCCTCCTCGGGATACTGACGTGGGAGCTTTGTTCCCCACAGCAAGGGTCCCAGGAACATGTGCCAGGCAGACCTCCCACCTTTCTAATTAAGATCCTCACTCCACATTCACTTAATAGGACTTTGCCAACCTCCCGGAGCAACGAGGACTTTTGTGGTGTAGCTCCATCATTCCGACAGCTCAACTCTTTCAGACTGGTTTTATGTGAAGCTAATGCCAGGGAGAGATTTGCTCATAATTAGTGTGAAAATTGATCAGGAAAAGACAAATTCCCAAAATACACCAGCATCGTTGGATACAAAGCCTCTCCATAAAGAAACCAAGCCAAGAAACCCCCACAATCATTTCTCTACATATGCAGCTTCCACAGTATAAATCATTATACCTTAAAATACAGATATATATATACACACATAGAGAAGGTAACTTTGTCCACGCAGCCCTCACGGGGCTCATTTTTCTCAGCTAGTTCACTTTATTAACCTCAATGAGAATATAACAGGAGTGTCAGAGCAAAATCCCCCTCCACTTGCACTCCTGGTGTGAAACCTCTTGCTTTAAGTAGGAGAATAATACAGGGGATTTAAATTTAGGCAACTCCCTGGAGAAAAAGCCCATCTCTGCTTATTGAGCCTTCATTGTTCCCCCAGCTTTAGTGAGTATCTGTGGATGGGAATTAGGGTGTGCTTTGCAGAAGGGATATCCTGCACTGTTCTGGTTCCCATTAGCAGAGAATGGTCTATCAGCCTCCTGAAAAGGAACACAGTAAGAGGAGAAGCTGGAGACTGTATAGACCAAGTGTTCTTGTACAGGTAGCACACTGGTGCACAAATAACCAAGGTTCTGGCAGAGGAATGACCTAAGTGTAAAGCTTTCCTTAGATTTCATGCAGCTGCAAATCAGGTTCTGGAGCAAAGTCCATGAAGCAGCTTCCCCTAGCACTTACTAGGCACTGAGTTCCATTTGGACACACACTTCAACTGCATAATTGAGGTTAACCCAAATCACTTGGATTTGAGCATACTTCCTTAAAGTTAAGCAGATGCTTAAGTGATGAAAGAGCTAACAGCATACCCAAGAGCATTCCATGGCTGTTGAGGCCGGGAGCAGGCTCTGCTGATGCTGTGTGTTTGGACATCTGCAGTAGGAAAGGAAGGAAATTCCAGATGGATTGATACCTGGCCCTCTGGCTAGCCTTCTTCCCATTCTCCACAGACAACTCATGCTAGGCAGAATTTGTCCAGCCAAATCACTTCTGTTCCTTGATGCCATCAGCTTCATAAAGCTACCAGACAGACTTCTGGACACTGGCGTGGGACAGATTGACCTCAGTTACAAAGTTGCTCCTCTCTCTTAAGTACAGCAAGATCCAGGGTGATAACTCCTTTGAAACTACATCCCCACTCATTTTTCTCCCTACCTCTGGCAGTCAGCTCACCAAGAAAATGCTAAATGTACTTTAAGTTTTCCAGATCAGTTTCCCTTATGATTTTCTTAGTGCTTGCACCTGGAATGTCACATATCTCCAACTACACATGGATGAATGGAGTTTCATTACATGCCTGAATCCATCACATTCTCTTTGTGGGTATATTTTTGAAGCCAGAGCAGATAAAAGCACAAAAGCATCCACAGCTATTCACTGCCTCTGTGTATAGCAGCATAACTTATGGGAAATGAGTGGAAGGGCTTGCAAATTCCCTTGCCTCTGTTGTTATCACAGTGAATCCCTGCTCTAGTAAATCACAGCTTCTCTGCTGCAAAATCCTTTTGCATTTTTAATGGGAAGAGGTGTGAAAACTCTGTCAGATTACCAGGTGTGTCCCACATCTTCTGCCTGCAGTTTGCCATCAATATTCACAATGGCTTTGTGTGTATGCCTCTAATTGCTCATTAGCAATTCAGCAGAAAGAGTATTCCTGTGATGAGTAATCCTGCAACAATGAAGCAAAGCACACAGGCTAGCATTTGTGAACAATCCTCCCATGGTACCACACTGTTAATTACCAGCCATCACACAGTCTAGTTAGTTTACTGTCACCTACACTCTTCAGATCAAAACCAAACGCCTCAATCAAAATCAAAAGTGAATCAAAACTGAATGAGCTCAGTTACAAACATTACATGGTAGATGCTATTGTACAGTTGGGGAGCTGACAGGACTGCACATACACCTTGGTTACTCTGCATAGCAATTCCTACGGAACAAGCCTATGAGTAAAGCACTGCTCCAACGAAGATCCCTCATCCTGCCTCTCTGTGAGCTGTAATTTTGGTGTTATTTAAACAAGTCCCTACAGGATAAGATCAAACAAACTGCATTTCCTTCTGCAGGGGAACAGAGATTTACCGCTGCTTCATGACAACAAGTGAGCACACAGCTTCTGCCCCTGAAACACCTGTGGACTGGGTGCCACAACCTTGCTGCCCTCCTTCCATCCTTGTCTCTGTACCTGTGCCCCCATTTCACATCCAGCTGTGCTCCAGACAAAGACGACATGAAGGCTCAAGAAATTAATAGCTCTGCTAGTGGGTGACTATTGAAGAGGCCGTAAAATCCTTCTCTAGGATGAGGGTATTTCACTTCTGCTCCTTTTCAGTGGCAGTTCAGGGCATAGTGCTGAGTTGTGCGCTTTGGAGACATGCTTTCCACTGAAAATAACACACTGGTGGTTTGGGATTTTAAATAAAGTATTATTATGACCACAGAAACACTATGGGCATGAAATAATACATTTCATGAGACCAACATGACCCAGCAGTTGTCCTTGTAAGGTAACAAAACTCACTTATGCTCATACACACGGCCTGTTTTGGGTAGGAGGTCTCAATCGTTTGGAGAACAGGTAATGTTTGTGTTACTGAGACATGTTCTTACCTGAGCACAGCTCAGACTGAGAGAAGAAAGAGTATTTCTATCTGAAGGGAAAAGTATGAACTACTTTGAGACCTGGCCTTGTGGTTTCCAAAAGGCAGAAGCTCCTGTGCTCAAACAACTCCATATGAACAATCCAGATTATGGCTTAGGCAAGCAGCTCAACAACCAGCTCCTCTGCCATGAATGTCCACGGTAAAACATGCACTGGCACTAGTTCAGTGTTAGAAACAAACCACCTTTTCACATTCTTCCTGTAGTAAGTGTTTAACACAACACCAGTAGAAGATTCTGCCTCTTTCTATGACTTCCCAAAGGAATCTGAAGTCAGGAACATGCAAAGACAGCTCTGCTCCATCTGCTGAGCAACCTTCATTCACTCTCAGCCAGTTACAGGTTGGAAAGGGTTAAATGAACAGACAGACCCTTGCTTCTAACTATGGTATATATATGACTTCTGGTCTTCTAACTGGAGGCAAATACTTTGGTGGGTGGAGAATAAAGCCTGCGATGGCATCTCCTGGGCCCATGTTTTCCATATTCTGGACCATTTTAAACTCAATGGGTGGCACCTATTAATTCTTCATTAAGCCTAGAAATTCTTGTCTGGCAACAAATGAAAAGACCAAGCTTACTTTGATGTACAGACTAGAGGCAAGAGATGGAGTTCTGTATTTACCTGTGTGCTTTGGGTCTATTTAAGAAGATCCTCAGAGCCAATGTGCTGTAGTTCTACCAGCATAAAACACTACTGCTGATTCAAGCCTAGAGTATTGTCCTGGGTTCAGCTTAAACCACAACAAGAGGCAACTGGAATTATTGCAGAGGATTTTGGCTCAGATCTTGCAATGTTAAAATACCAAGACTCTCAAACTGCCCACACTGCAAACTCCCATCACCTCCTACAGATAACCCGTTCTACCTTTACATGAGCAAACTTCAGCCTAGCCATGAGAGTACTGGACTCACCACTGGGTGTTGTTATTCCTCTCCAAGCTAACCATCTCCTAATGCTACAGAATGCACATTGGTAAAAAAAATCTCTCTGCCATTTTATTGCAGGTTGTTCAGACCCCTTACAACACTGAGCCTCAGAGTTCCAAAGCAATTATCAAACTATGCCATTCACCTGATAACTGCAAGAATGAAGACACAATTCTGCAGCACTCATGCAGAAGTAGCTGCTGCTCTGAAAGATCACCAGCAAAATTGTTCTTTCTATATGAAAAAGAGGGAAAATAGGACAGGACTCACCATCCTCATGCCCTTCTCTGTTTCTCCGCCGATGTCTCTCTCGTCGGTGGCTGATAACTGACTCTGTTCCTGTTTCATTGTCCAAGCCATCCCGGCTGCTGGCAGCATTGGGGCTGTTAGAGAACAAACAGGGAACACTGGAGTCATCTCTTCTTTTCTTTCTGATAAAAACTGCTGTGGTCATGAGCAGGTTGAAGCCACAAACCCATGACACAGATTAGCTGCAGTCCTGCTGCAGCACTGCTCTGCTCACCCCAAAACCACATGAAGGGTGAACAGACAGGTATCAATGCTCTGAGACACAAGTAGTGTCAGCATGACGTTGGAAAGGCTGCCACAAGACTGTTGCATGAAACTTCCATAGGGAAAAGCCTACTGATGGGCTAAGAGAAGGGATTGTTCTAGCATGTGCTGAGGTGAAAACTGACTACAAGACAGCTTCAGCTGCTAACACACCTGCAAAGGAAATGGGATTTCAGCACAGTCCCAAATTCAGGATATTAAAGCTCTTTTAATAGCATAAATTTGCAGCTTATCTGCCTAACACAGCAACAAATAGATAACACTGGTGTTTGTAAGAACAAACCTCATTGACCCTAACGCTCATCTCAGCCTTCAAAACACCCCGGGTTCCTGAGCATCTATCAAATTCTCCCATGCTCAATCTGAAGGTCACAGATCCAAGAAATATATATGTGTATGTGCTCTTTTATTAATGCTAAGAGACAATATGCTCTAACAGGGGCTTATTCTCCAGCCTTTCACTTGTAATTCCAGGAGTCAAGTCAGCTAACCATGAGCAGTGGCTGTAATACAGAACATTGAATATGTAAGAACACCTGCAACCATCTGCTTCAAGATCTCTGCTGAGGGAAAAAAACAGTCATGTTAAAGCAGAGCTGGCTGGAGCAAAGGGGAAGATGGAGATGCTCTTTTTAACCCCCACTGAACAGAAGTAGCTCAGCTATTTAGTCTTCTCCTCAGGCTCAATCTGTGTTATGTATCTCTGCTGTTTTGACATTGAGTAAGCTACCTTGGAGGAAATAAGCCTCTTGCAGTGCTGGCAAAGGCCACAGCTCATTTTCATAGATTAAGTAGTGGAAATTGATTTAAAGCTCCTGAATATATAACAGTGGGCAAATGCTCTGCTGTGAAAGATCTCCTTTATAAGGGAGAGCTACTTTATAAAGTACTACTGGTCATACTCTTCCCATTTAAAAGGGTGTCCCAATTCACCTTTAGTTATGCCTTCTGCACACAGAGTGTATAATGGCACATTATACTTACACCAAAGCACCAGAGTTACTATTGTGTTTGTCCTAGAGCTCCACAAGGCTGGAGTACGCTGCCATGCATGTTTTACACAGAGAATAACTACCAATTGGTCCCGTGGGCTTCTGTGGAAGCTGGTCCCAGAGCTGGTGTATGTGTAAGCACATGTGTATCCTGTTATGTTGCAGAGGTGCTGAAAAGCCTTCACACACCCACACTCTTCCTTTGCACTGATGAGATGCACTGACATGCCCACCACTTAGGAAATCCAGGTTATTATTCAAGAGTATTTGACTGCATATGTTAAGCCCCAATGAGGCTACAAAAATACAAGTATTTAAGTGTTGTCATTTCTTGTTTCAGTCCAGTATGACTGAACGGGGAAAGAGCACAGCTTCATCCTAAGGTCACCCTGGCAGGCTCTCAGGCATCTCAGCAGCACCATCTGGTGACTACAGCTGATGCTGTCCCCTACTTCCAGGCTAAACCTGCTTACCAAAGGTGCTTTATACCCTAACAAAGGGTGCAAAGGAACCTCGCAGCTCCCTTGTTTCCCCTCTCCTTGCTGAGCCAATCAAACTCAATTCGGTTTCAATGCACATACCCAAGAGCTGTGTAGGAAAGACCTGGGAGGTCACTCAACTCTCATGCACATCCACCATTAAACCAGGAACAGCCTCACCCATTCGGATGAATGTGGATTTAGCAAGCACTAAACAGCAGTAGAGCATGAAATACAGGATGAGCTTCAGAACCCTCACTGATGGGGGAAAAGTACATTTTCTCTGGATTTAATCAATGATGAAAGAAAACACCAATGCTGTCAGGCAGTAGCTGAGATTACTGCTTAACCTCGGATAAGGATCTCATTCCCTTGGACCTGTCTGCTTCATCTGTTCCTTGTATTCCTTGTTGTCCAGCAACATTTCTCTCTGTACAATCAGACAACACCCAGCTCAGCTGCAGCTTCTTCTATAAATAAGCCCCCTATCACTACTGAAGGAGGAAGACAGGAGATAACAGATCTCTGGTAGTTTGAACAGCATTTAAAACCATCTTAGGGGTTTAGGCACAAAGAAGGTAAACCACACAGACTGAAGGGGAGGTAACGTGAGTATACAGCAATACTGAAGTTACAGCTGTTCAAGTTACAGGGTTGCACAATGAAAAGATGTGAGCAGCTCAACTTAGTTTATCCAAAAGAAACAACTTGTTTCGAATGACAGCGGGTTCTGTATCACTTGGAATCTTTAAACCTTGAGCGGGTGTGAAAGTGTAACAGCAAAACAGCACAAAGGGCTTCATGCAGCGTAACTGAGTGAGATCCTCTGCCTCTGTGCTATGGAAATAAACCCGGGTGATCATTCAGTTCTCTTCTGGATTGAAAAAATAAAACACAACAGCAAAAAAACACAGCAAAACGTGAAGCCATTCAATTGGGAAGTCTTCCCAACTGTCGTCAGTGATGCCTGGCATGTCCTGCATGTCCACGGCATGTCCATATGTCCTGGCATGTCCTATTATGCACTGAGGGAGAACAAGTTTTAAAGCAGATCTCCCCACAAGGCAGATTCCCTATTGCAGTTCAAAACAAGGAAGAGAAAAGGGGTGGAGAAGATAAGGAAGGAAGGTGGTTTATCTAGGAATGAGAACACAAGCCAGAAAGCATAACCTCCTGTGTGGCTGCTCCTGACTCAGCATGACCTGTGTAAGTTACTTCACCCCCTGAGGACTCCCAGAGGTTCTGTGAAGTGCCCATCACTTGCAGCTCTGATTGATGCCATGAGGATACAGACAAGGTCTTTTGAATACCAAGGAGAAGAGCAGGTGCATGAGCAGAGCACGGCTTCAACTCCATCAGCCTGAGCACATCAGTCACAAACACAGGCTGGTGCCTACCTCACAATGCAATAGTATTTTTGACTGAAGTTTGATTTTACAGCTGGTAACGTAGGTGTAGGTCAGGGAGACAAAGAACTAGTTATATTTGCAGCCACGTGACAGCACTCACAGGCCTCTCCCAGGCAGCAGAAAGCAGCTGCTGAACGCAGGAGGGCAGTAAAACCTTTGCAAGACAGTGTTTGGCAGGGTTAGTATTTCCCAAGATTTCTTGTCCCCCGTAGAAGGCATTTATCTGTAAATGACTCATTCACAACACTAAGGGCTCCTCCAGGCAACAGCCCAGAAAGCAATGGACACACATTGCCACCAGGCAAACCAAGACCACGTTTCATTCTCCAAGCATACACTCAGATCACAGCTAGAACCAGGCCGTGCTTTAAATCAATCCTCTGTGTGTAAATTCAGAGGGTCTCCCTGAAAAGGAAGGTATTCCAAGGATATACATTGGCTCTGCACACGTACCAGGAAAAGACAAGGCTGCCATTACATTAGATGACTCCCAGTCTGGCTATTTGCAGGTCAAGCTGCACATGGAAGAGGCATTATTCCTTATGGAAATGCTTTGTTTTGAGATCAGTGTTGTGCTGGCTCTGTATGGTACATCATTATACATACATAGTAATTAGAAATCATCTGTACACTACAGAAAGCATTTTGGGCTCCCTCTGTACTTAATTCTTCCACGGTGGGTTTCAAATGAGATCTATACATTTCATTCTAACAATGACAGGTTGGGGTTTTTCCCATCCTCTCTTTAATTTCTCAGTTCTAACAAGTATACAATAATAAATAGCTGCTTTGCAGCAGAAGGGAGAAATGGGGGAAAGAAACAGGCAGGAATTGCATTTTTGGCTTTAAAATGAAATGAAAGAGATGACAACTTGCTCTTACTGGAAAGAGGGAGGCCGGGAGTCTCCAATGCCGCCGGTTCTCTCAATGGGAGGAGGAAGGTCTGTGTGGCTCTCGGTGCACTGGGAGCCTGTGTCAGAGTGGGAGCTTTCAGCCAGGACCAGCTGTCAATAGAGAGAAGAGAATTATACACACTTGTACTCTCTGCCATAAGGTGTTGAGCCACTGCTTTGCTCAAAGCCCTGAGATCCGAGAGGAACCTTTATACAACCACACTGTTGTAACCAGCACCTTCAGAACTCCTCTGACAGCCATTCACATCCGTGAAAGCTGAAGGTGTCTGGCAAGCAGGGTAGAAGGAACCCAAAACACAGCACTTACACGGAAATAGGTAACTAGAGATATGCTACAACAATCAATCTTCTCATTACAACCATCAAGCATCTCTACACAGCCTCCTGAGCTCAGGAATCATTACATATTCCAGTCCTGTGCCAAGGCAGGGTGCAGATTCTTCATATAACTAATGCCAGTATGCATTATTTCTGTTTCTTATCAACATCCTCAGCCATTAATGGGGATGCTCCCGGATAATGGATCACAGACAAGGCCACGGCACACGAGAGGCTGATTATACTCCATCTTCCAATAAATTCAGGCTAGAAAGCCCATCTCCATTCAGCGTGCCTTGTGTGACATCTTTCATCAGCAGAGAAACAGGCAAGAGGAAGAAGAATGAGGCTCTCTCCTCATCCCCACCCTTCTGCCTTGCAGCTCCTTGTACCATCTGAGTGACAGAGGATCTAATGTTTGACTAAGGTTTGATTCCACTCACTTACCTACCAGGCTACTACTTACTTTCCTGTAAGTACAAAGGCTGAAGTGCACACCCAGGAAGCAGACAGAGCAGGTCCCTTCTCTACCAATGATGTAGTGAACCTCTTGTAAGAAAATCAGCATTTGTGCCTCAGTTTCCTAACCCAGAAAGTCAGGACACAACCCAATTTGCCCGACTGAGATTTAAGTTAATAACATGCCTAAATGCAACTTAAATCTTAGGACAAGAGAACCAGTCACTGGATAAAGCACCACTGTAGAAAACCAAACAGCGTGCACTGAGCCAGGATTCCTTTCCACCTCTCCCTGTGAACAGGTGGTGATTCCCAAGCAGCAGTTCCAGGTCTAATTCAGCTTCACCAGCTAGATAAAGTGGTTAGGTTTTATTATAAAGCATTAACAGTGGATAAAGAGGTTTCTGGCCATTGCCAACAGAAGTCAGATTTCAACTAGTGACCTAGAGGTGAGAAAAGTGTATATGCTATTACCAATCCCAATTAGCCATCTAAGTCTCTTTAAGTAATATGATTATAAGGTCTTTAATTAAATAAATGCTCAAATAATTATATAGATTATTACCTTTCACTAAGAGGCACCTATGTGTCAGCTTCCCTCTGTTTTTAGCTGTGGAAGAGCCAGCCCTATATGAGACTCCAACCATAACTGGTTAATTTATCAAGGACTAATTCTACCATAAGCATCGCACAGATGGTAGTTGGTAAAGAAGAGGATGGAGAGGGAGAAGGAGCAGGATAGGATGGGACTGGCCTTGAGCATACAGTGTATTACTCCTGAGAGTATATTGCTCCATGAATGTGGGAAGGCAAACACACACACAGACTGTCAAAAAGGAACTGCCTGAAGACAAAACAGTTCTGCAGCACCATACAGAGCCAGCTGCATTATTCAAACTCTTATCACCAAAGCAAGAGTGACAGAGGAAACACCAAAGGGGAGATGAACATGAGCTTCCCTAAGAACTTGGTAATTAAAGCTTCTTTCTTTCAGGTGGGGAAGTTGATGGGAGATGGTTAGAAAACACATGGATATTTGTTCTTTAGTGCTTCCCTGCTCCTGGAGGAAGCCTCAGCAATGCAGAACTTATTATGGAGGCAAACCCACCATACTGATGTAGGCTGCAGATCATCTCGGGAGTGCTGCTGAAAAGCAAAACCCAGGGCAACAAAGCAACTCCTTTGTGAATATTGCCCTTGGGCTGTGATTTCCTGAAGGATAAAGCACAGGGTACCCACTTCTTATTGATCTTCAGTGGGATTAGAGTCACAAACAACCTCAGACTGTGCCATTACCATTATAAAGCAAAGAGGGCTGCAGAAAGTATCCATACTAATCCATCAGGTGCATTCAGGAAATACACCACTCCAAACTTGGATCAGTTCACTACCACATACAGTGAACAGGAGGTATATTTAAACACAAGATAAGACACTGGCAGTATCTCCTGTTTCCAAGTAGCTTGCTAACCCTAGACAAAGGCCTTTCAGGTTTCAAGCAGTAAATCATAAACACAACAGCCCTGATAACGCAGTAGCCAGGGCAGAACTTCTAGTGTTCACCAAGTGAGCAGAACCACCACAAAAGAGCATTAGAAATACATTTGTTGTGCTAGAAGAGAACCCGTGCTGTAGAAGACAGTACATGCAGCAGGATTGTCACACAGGATGCCAGGCTGGTTCTTCCCCAGCATCAGAAGGATCAGAAAGGTAGTGTAACAGCTCACAGTGGAATTCCAGCCTCAGCTGGAGCTCTGTAATGAGTTCCCAGCTCTGCCTCTTTCCAGCACCTCACAAAACACCTCCAATTTGATGAAGATTTGACAGAAGAGGAGTAATTCTGGGGGGTGCACACTTGCTGACACAATACACATGTCACTGTCGTGGCTACATGTGCTGATATACACAATGCTTGCTCCCTGCTTTGCTGTGCTAGCAGGAGTTCCCCGTTTCCTCCATCAACAAGGAGGATACGTAATGATTTACATTATGCATCCTATCGGCTTTGAGATAACTTGTGTCCTTTCCCTTGACAAGCTATGGTAGGAGTAAACCACCCCAGTATTACCTCACTTTGAATGGAGCAGATAACACATTATGGGGCTGCCACATTCCAGCCTTCTCCCTGTGTTTCCGTGAGAAAAGCAGTGTTAACCCCAGCTCCCTGGCCAGGAGCCAGCCCGATAATTGTATTTCACCCACCAGCTTCCCTGCAGTTCTGATGGGCAGCAGCGCTGTAATCCATTCCTTGCGCTGTGTTGGTGCTGAGTGTGCTGCTCAGGAGCGTGCCTGAGGCTGTAAACCAGCTGCTGGGTTCCACCCCACTGCATTACAGTGTGAAACGTGGATGTCTTCTGTGTGGCACACATGGAGGAACTTAACAACAAAGTGTGGAACCAATTGCAACTGTTGATTCAGTTCATTCCATCATCCCAAAGCTGTTTGTTTTCTCAACTGAGGTCCTACCATCACATTCCCTATTAAATCTTGCAGAGGAAGCAGAGAAATCGTATCAGCCCTAGCATGTTAGAAAGGAATCCTATGTTCTTGTGATATACCCAGTGATTGCCACACAGCCACTTCCAATTCACAGCAGCACAAACAGCAGTTTTGTGTTGTGGCAGCAGAATGTGCAACCTGTTCACCGGGCAAAAGTGTCTGTTGCCTTCTGTATTAGATAGGGAATGCTGATCAGCACTGCCAGGGATCTGCTAAGGAACAGTTATCCTGGAACTCATTTGCAGACAGAAGTGTGCAGTTCATGGTGCCAACACTGCTCACTTCAGCAAATGGACTTCTGATGTGAAACCCTAGCACGGGAACAGCAGCAAACTTCACACAAATCCATTCTGCTTATTGTAAGCAAATTCAAGGGATGGAAGGGCAATTAGGAAGAAGATGGATCCCAAATGCAGGCAAGCCTGAAGCTCCTCAGTTAGAGAACACCAAGCCAGAGCACCCTCAACGTGTCAGAAGAGCTTTGATTCCTTCCCATTACCACAACTATCTCCAGCGAGTCCTCACATCCGCAGCTCAAAGGGGAGGCTTAGATTAGATCTTAGGCAGAAGTTCTTCCCTGTGAGGGTGCTGAGGCGCTGACACAGGGTGCCCAGAGAAGCTGTGGCTGCCCCATCCCTGACAGTGTTCAAGGTGCAACCTGCCCTAGTGGAAGGTGTCCCTGCCCAAAGCAGGGGATTGGAACTGGGTGTGCTTTAAAGCCCCTTCCAACCCAAACCAATCTGAGATGTGATGGTTACAGCAAAAACTGCCTTTTACAGTGCTCACAGACATCTCAACAAACTCACAGCTCCAGGAGCCAGGCTGTTCAACATGGATGGCTGAAGGCACCAGCCAACAAGCACCAGTCTGGGCAAAGGAAAGAGCAAACACTAGTACAGTCTGCTCTCACAGTCTCATCTGGCTAAATACTTATTAGTCTATCAGCATAAAAACTACAATATGTAAATGCTGTTACAGAGAGCAGCAGCAGCTCTTGGTATCTCTCATACAGTAACTAAAGAAATAGCTCCAAAAGCCGTTTGTATCTTTGACAGCAACTTCACAACAGCCACATTCATCTCCAAGTTGAAAGTCATTATTTCCTATAAAGTCACAGCCATCTCAAATCCCAAGTCAAAGCTTCAGAGCCACAGCCCATTATCCACACGAGGGCTGCTCCCAGAGGCCCTATTGCACTAAAAGACTTACTGATGAGGCTCTTTATTCCATTAGGAATTCTGTCAAAAGACAACAGGACTCCACATTGCCGGAAGGGCTGCAAGAGCCTATTGGGAATGTGATGTTTACTTTAGTAACAGGGAATTATCTATGCCAGGTAGATCAGGCTTCCCTCTTTTATCCTGCACATTGCCTGTACAGTTATTTGGGGTTTGCTCCAACCGTGGACCAGGATCAACCTCCCATAGCCTGAAAATCAGAAGCTAAAAGACTTGAAGAAACCTGTGGCTGCCAGGTAAAGGGTGATCCACTTCAGTGTTCTGAGATGGAAAGATGCAGACTGGGTTTCCAAATCAAATTGCACGTGTACATGGCACAAAGGGAAAGAGAAGGTGGAAGGTATCCCTGCCCCTGGCAGGGGGTTGGAATTGGATGATTTCATGGTCCTTTCCAAGCCAAACCATTCCTTGATTCTATGATCCTATATCCTCCTTCATAAAAAAACAATGTATTTTCATGTTTCCTATTATTTAAGAAGCTGAGCAAAGAATTCAGCTCTCAACTTGACATCAAACTAGCTCAGTTTTTTTGTTGGGAGAGGGAAGAAGGAAAAGGTTAAAGAATAGAGATGTAAATGGGAATGAAATACTCCATATCCTTATTCATGCGGAACAGTTTGGGGTCAGGGATTTGGCTTTGCTTGAACTCCAAGAACACTGAAGCTTGTTGGAACAACCCGAGCCATATTTTGCTGCACAGGAGAGCCCCAATAGTGTGCACAAGTTTGGAATGAATCATCAGAGTAGTGAACCCTCAATGCAGAAGATCAGTCTTTAACTAGACCACACAGATGAAAACAACCACCACCATGCCTTTGAGTGCATTGGGAAGAAGAGACTCAGCTCAGGGGATGCAGACAGCAATCTGAATATCAGCCTGGGTTTTGAATTCATATCAGTTCAAAAGCATGGCAGAAAGGGGAAGAAACAGGGAGGGAATGACGCTGAGGAGCAAATACAGTGCAATTGTTACATACTGGGAAGGAGGAAAAGGGTTCTCAGGGTTAATTTGCTCCTCTGATAAGAGCTACTGTTCATTTCTACCCCTTCACTTTTAAAACAGACGCTGCTTTCACGCTATGGCAACATAAGTGACATCTTAATAGCCTTTATTATCTGAAGCTTTCAGGATGCTCTCTTCAGCTTGTTAATTACAAGAGACCCCTTTTTGTACCATCTATTCCCATCCCATCAGAAAACCATGCCATAGTTATAGCACACTTACCCTTGGGCTGAATACAAACCCACCATTACCAAGATCAGAGCTCATCAGAGCCTGAAAGTAGCATGTTCAGCAGCACTGAGCCCTTCAACCATCTCCAGCTCCTCAGAGAATTAAGGGCCTCACACCAAACCAGTAGCTATTAGCACCTGTGTTCTGCCATGGCTTGAAGAAATGACCCCATCGCACGTCTAGTTCCTGCATAAGAACTGACCTAAGTCAACAACCTCATTAAGAAAGAACCTTGTGCTGTCTCCATAGCATTCAAGGGACCATCAGGTCTCAAAGGCCATAGCTGTTTGTCTCTATATTTAAGCATTATTTCATTCTCTAATGAAGTTATTTTATCCTAGAGAATGAACACTTCTTTTGACAAACAATTTGCTCCTCCATGGAGTATAACGCACAGGGATCATCCCCTCTTTGGGAAGGCAAGTATGCAGATCACTATTGCGTTCATTTCTTCCCCTTGAGTGCTGCCCAGCAGCACAGGTCTCTATCAGCATAACTGTGCTTTGAAACACTCATTGATTTTCAAACCAAGGTATTTAGATACTTAACACCCACAGCTGAATGGAAATACACAGCTCTGGAAGTCACCCTAGTTATTAGTCAGCTATTGCTGCTAGGTTGGAGCACGAAGGCCAAATGTACCTTTTCCACCTGAATGCATTTCCCAGTGACAAAACTGGTAACTTTCAAGAGAGTACAACCCAAAGGGATAACTTTATCCCAGTTTTTAAGACCTCAATTTAATACAAAACCTCCTAAGTTCTTCATACTCTGTACACCTTTGGGTGTGCAGGGGGACTAAGGTTAAGTCTGTGCATTACAAAGCTCTGGCTTTACTTGCCTAATACTCACAACCTGTTGGGATTATCCAGCTGCCAGAGTCCAAGTGCCTTAAAATTGAAAGCAATGACTAGAGCAGAAAGCAGTGATCATATTGGACGATAAAGTTGAGCTCAATTCATCTGCCAGTCCTTGCCCTCACATGAGCAACGTTTTCAGCTGCTTAGAACCCAGTAGGGGCTGTATGTGATGAACCACATGGCATCATTACTTAAGAGCACTCTCCCAATCAAATTGATGTTTAAAAGATACATTGCACTACCCTTATGTAATAGTAGCATGCACACATGCACTCTACTGTGAGCAGCAGCACGCAATCAATACTGTATTTGATTTTACAGTGAAGCCACATGTAATCCTCATGTAAAATGTAAGCCTTTGCTTCCATTGAGACTCAAGACATTTCCAACAATCAGGATGCATGTAATCAGCTACCTTGCCAGTGTGCTCACTGTACCAAACCACATATACACACAGACACAGGAACCAACATACCCAGGACACCACTCTTCCATTGAAGCAAGGGAGCTTTGCGTTGTCATCTGAGATCTCTTCCTTTACCACCCTGGAAAAAGAAACAGGAAGAAAATCAAGAGTTTGCAATGACATCAGCTCAGAAAAGGGCAGTGAGTTCTTAAACGGGCCAGGGAAAACACTAGGCTTTGATATAATTTTGCTATCAGCAAGTCTTGTATCTTTAAAGAATAGATACTCTACAGACTTGCTGATAGGAAGATGTTTATTATGTGTATTAGCTAACTAACAGTCACTCAACTGCAAAACCACCAGGTTTGCTCTTCAATATAAGGCTTCAGTACTACACATTGATGTGACAGTCCTTCTGTAACCTATAGGCTACAACCAGAATTGAGAACCTTTTGAACAAGGAAGCACAGAGGAAAGCTCTTCAGATGGGGACTCAGGGGATGCAATGGTGTTTATACCAAGTCAAACAGGAGATCTGTGGCAGAAAGAGGCTCTGGCCTCAGGTCCCTGCACAGAACAGGGACAATTTGGTTCTGACACCCCTGAAGCTTTAAGGAGAAAGGCAACCTGAATGAGTCAAACTCAGTGAAAATGTGTGGTTCCACAACCACATTTTCCTTTATTTATGTTGTTGCGTTTCTTGTTGCTGTGTGAAAAACCCACAATAGCCACAAAGCAAATGACTACGCATGAAACAGTGGCATATTATGAGGGGGAAAAAACAGGTTAGGAAGGAGAAGAGAGGAGAGCAAATAGACGAGTCTCCATCCTACTTTTGGTAAAGGAGAAGTAAGTCCCAGCACCAGCAATACCTGCATTTGCAGTAAAAGAAGGAATGAACATTCCCTTCCATCTCCACATAGATTTGCATTGTTAATGGCTAGCAGCACAGCCTTCACCCCCTTCCTATCACTGGAAAGAAAACCAGTTTGGAATAATGCATCTGTCCTCCCTTCACCTTTTGGCACCAGGAAACACATCATACAATTCCATTACTGGTTCTAGTCATTTATACCTAGACTCTGAAGAGGAAATTAAAGTAACCTGCATTGAAATCAAGCTTTCACAACCTTTGACAACCCAATGAAGCTCTCAGACCTGTAATTCTGGAGCTGCAAATGCTGTGTGCAGACACAGATTTCCACATTCGCTTGGATCTGCAGCTCCAATGCATCGACTTGGATTCAGACATCCCCTTTTGTGTTTCAGGGAGCCCTGGAGAGAACACTCGGCACAGATCCAACTGCAGAACCAGCAAAGAAAAACGCTGCCATAGCACTATCTCTATGTTTTAAACGACAGCATCTTCCCTGTCCATCCCCTAAGGAAACATCATCTCCTGCATCCAAGAAATCAGATGCAGTTCTGCTCTGAGCTCTAAGAGTTAGGAAAACTCCAGCATTAAAACCACTGATTTTGAGGTTCTCTGCAGAGAGAAGGCCTGGGGGGTCTTCTAACACCAACACATACAGTGGCAGTCCGGAGAACCCTGCACTACTGCACAGACTGGTTCAGTTGTCTTCACGGTGGAAGACAAGCATGCTGAAGTCACCGTTTCCAAAGCGATGTGCTCTATCACAGCATTAGCCTTCTGCTAAAGGGAACAACTTCCAGATCTGTTGCAACTTGAACTACTAAATATAGCCTTGAGCTATGAGGCAAGAGAATGACTGACTGTAATTCCCAGCTTGCTTTGGGTAGCAATCCACAGTGCCAAGAACATCAAAGACAGCAGCAGCCACTAATTTCAAATATCACTGTTTTACAAATCATTATTTGTAGTAAAGAGGCAGCTCCTTTCAATTCCCAGGCAGAAACAGAAAGGAATATGAATGGTTGCAGCCATATACTGCAGTTTGAGGACAACTCGCATTCAAGAAGGTGCGTTCTGCTCTACAAGAACCCAGAAGCAAGGGCAGAGGGAGACCCATGTCACTGCTCTAGGAACTAATAAACACAGCAGCTTAAGACCAGGGTGGATAAGGCCCTAAATAATGGATTCACAACCTAGAACCAATCTAGCATGGCAAGGAAGAAGAGCTGATGTGTTTCATTTGCCAGAGACCTCCCAGTGAGATGAAGTATTGGTATTGGATGTGGTCCATTGTGGAGATGGGACACCAGTGCTCTCAAACACAAGTCAACGGACTTACTGTTGAATAATAAGAACAAAGACCATCTGATACCAAGAAACACATCATAGAATTAAAGCTTCCCTTCAGAAGAGGGGACATTTGCTTCCTAGGTCACAGCCTGCCTCCTGGCAGCACTGTGCCCTTGTAATTGCTGGCAGGGCTGGAACACATGCGGTCTCCATTCCAGCACATACAATCTTCCACTTAACCTGGGATATGAACCACCCTGAGAAAGAGGAAAAGAGCAAATAAACACCTATCCCCAAAGCCATTTCAAAGCTGCCACTCAATGAACACCAGCAGTAACAGAACAAACCAGACATTTCCAGACTCACTTGGGTCATACCTCCCAGCAGCAGGTCTGCCCATATCGCCATGATGTGTTCAGGCTGTACATAACTCCCTTTTGCAAAGGGGAGGGAGGGGAGACTGCCAGCACACCAACAATTTACCTAGAGACTCTTCTGCACCACAAAATCCTGATGGATGCAATATTAGACCCTTTATTTCATCCCTTAAATGCATCTACCAGGTAAAAGAACACCACAGGGGAACAACTCACACGAGGCCACAGAGTTCACCAGTGACAGACCGTGCAGAAGACCTCACACTCTCAAATACCCCCCAGGTACCTGCTCTACATCACCACCAGCAAGCCCTCACCATCGAATCTCCCATCACCACAGCGTGCACTTAGGGAGAGTATGTGCAAGAAAGGGTGTGGATGTGTGGGGAAGGGGAGGAGGGACCAGTTCTCAGCAGCTCACATCCTCTGCTTTATTTGACTTAGAGGAGATGTTAAGAACTAATTACCAAATGAAACAATCCCTGCTGGTAACAGCCCCTCCTTCCTCTCACTTCCTGGAATTGTGTCTGGATCCTCTGGCTTTGCTTCCACCCTGCTCTGCATAAATAGGTATTCCTGCATTTACCAGACCCAGACCTGTTCACTGTCTCACACCTCACCTGCTTCTATGACAGGTTTACATTCCTGGTCACTATCCTAGTACCCTGACTTCTTCTTTTCCTCCAAAGAGGATTTCAGCCCAAAGACCAAGGATTTAGCCATACCCTTACTACTCTCATCCCACTCCCAAGCTGTTTGCTGCCTCAGAATATATGCTGACTCCTTATTAAGAACACCAAGTGAACCCCACAAGCCTCTAATGACTCTGATTCATAAGCATTTAGGCAACTGGATATTAAACACGGGGTTGATAGTGTTGCAGACACTTGCACTCTGATTGCATCATATGCGCCTGTGAGACTCAATCTCCAGAATTAGCCAAATGATTTCTGGTTTCTGCTCACAAGAATGAGGTTAACAAAGGAATCCTCTGCTTGATTCATCAGCTGCAAGCCCGAACCTCCAAGGCCCATGCATGGGAAATGCACGGTTGAGACTGCAGTGTGGCCCCGACTGACTCACTCCCGCTTAATGGGTACCGTGCCACAAAGCGTTCATCCTAATATACATTAATCCATTCTTGTCACTGTGATCACACTCAAAACTTGCCTTAACTTCCTTATTGTCCTTTACTGATGGGGGAAAGGGGAGAGGAGCTTCATTCATTACTACTTATAACTTGCGTGGAGATCCTTACAGAGAGAAGGCAAAGAAATTCAGCCATTTGCTCTATACATGATTTTCAATGACTCCCATCACCACAGAGGCAGGTAAAAGATTATTCAGATCTTAGTTTTGATTCACAGAATCACATAGGTTAGAACAGAAATCCAGGGATCATCTAATGAACCTCCTGCTCACAGCAGGTTTAGGCTGCTCAGGGCCATGTCCGGTCCAGTTCTGAGTAGCTCCAGGGATGGAGGCTCCACAACCTCTTCAGGCTCTTTATGAAGCAGCAGTTCCCCCCAAAGCTGTTGAAATTAGAGAAACCATAAGTAATCCTAATTGCAACAACTCAACTGGAAGCCAAGGCTGCCGCTCTAAAAATAGCCTTTTTGGGGCTGATTAACATTTGAGTCTGAATCTTTAATGCAGCATTAAACCTTGAGGCTTCTCACAGCTGAGGGCACGACAAGAGAGCCTTTAGCCAGCCCTCCAGCCCAGAGAAATGAGTGAAAACAAAGCCACCCACTGGATTTGCAGGTGAGGCTTGGCAAGGAGACAGGGAAGAGAGGAGGAGGAATCCTTCTGCAGAGCAGATAAACACCACAATGCAGTGCAGCACAGAAGGGCTCTGCTCAACACAAAGGATCCAGAGCCTCCTGTGATGGCTGCAAGCCTCAGATCTTGCCTGCACCCCACTGAGCTGGTGAGCAGGGAATGATGCTGCAGCGTTCTGAGGCAGGGCTATGGTGCTTCCCTATGCAAGGCTCATGCCAATCACTGCTCAACATACCACAGGGTCAGAGCAGAATCAACGCTCTCCTTTTTAGGTTGTTATTCCCAAACAACACTGACAACGCTTTGCCTTTCCATATATGCACTTTGGTACAGCGAGTGCCACATAAACCTGTCAGAAATGACTATGAACACACTGCCCACAGTTATGATATCAGTGACACACCCAACCACGGAACAAACCCCATCTCATACAAAGAAGCAGCAAGAAACTGTGTGCAGTGGGTGTCAGGGAAGTCACCTCATCCTGCATAGGTGACAAATGACTTGAGAAACACTTCATCTTCATGTATTAATCATCTGCTCTGTCCCATGTTATTCCTATGACTTAAAAATCTCAGCACACAGTGGTAGTGGCTCTGGCTGCAATGAACAGTGAATGCATTCATGTATTTATGTATACACCAGTTATCTTCTGCCGCATCTCATCTTTATCATCACCACATTAAATACTTTTGCCCACAGAACTGCCTCTTCCCTGTTTTTTTCCACTCCACCTTTATTCCTGGAGGCACAGCCAGTAGTTTTCCATGCCAGCCTTCAAGAACTGCAAGGATCATTTATCACCTTGCAGGAGAACTGCAGGATACTGGAAACATTTTGGTACTCGGATCCTATACCAGATACTACCCTAAGCTTAAGCACATGAATGCAGGAAGCACCACTGCATCCCCCAGTGGAGAATCGGCCTCAGTCTGCTCTTCATTTCAAACATAAAGCTTCACTTTTTATAGCAATGAGCTGGGATTCAAGGCCAACTCCATCTGTTTAGGCTCCACTCTGGCACCAGCCCTCTGTATGACCTTGAGGAGGTCAGTTGGCCTCTTACACCATGTCTTACTGCAAGAAATTTATGGGATCTGCATGTTTAGAAGTTCCTCAATGACTGTTTAAGATAGGCACTGGAGTGACAGAAATCCTCATTACTTGGTTAGAGAGGTCCAGAATCATTCTCTAAGCAAGAACCCTGCACATGAACCTAAAAGGAACAAGAGCATGGAAGGGAGGGAGGAAAGCAGAGATTCCAGACTGCAAACAGGGGAATTTTGATCTCCAGCAATCCAGTTTAGCCATCTGCATCACACTGAAAGCACTTTTAAAGGCCCATCAGTCATTACCAAGTGCAACAGGCTGACACTGTGACTCATACTAAAAGGTTTCACGTGTTTTGAACCAACTGGTACTTGGGCTCCCAGCCCAGATCTGTCTCATCCTTCCATTTCAGTCCAGTGCAGCTCAGTTTAGCTTGTGCTGGGCTACAGACCCTCACCCATTATCTTGAAAGGGTCTCCAAATATAGTGCACTTTGGAGCATCCCTGAGGAACGGCTTCCAATAAAGTGCTCTCAAAATATTAATGACTGGCTGCTACAGAGCAATGGCATCCAGGGAATAGGATTTGCTTCTCTACTCCTTAAATAACAATATTTCAGCAGTTGGGCAGATGCTGAGTGTGTGAAAACCCCACTGAAATACAAGGATACATGGCATTGTAAGCTGACATCTATAGAAATCGGTCTATTTTAGCACTGATAAGCCCAGCTGTGCACAGTGTTATCCTTCACTCCATGACCACCTAACCTAGCAGAAAAAAAGGTTAACTATATATGTAGAGAAGCAAAGCAAATGGTTGACTTTCGGAGTCCCAAGACCTTACCATCTGTCCTCATCAATATTATGTATACCCTTGGAAAGGGTTTGGAATAGAACAGGCCAAACTGTCCATAACAAGCAAAGCATTTTAGCAACACTGACAGTCTTCTGCCTTTTCTATTATTCCCCTTTTTCCTCCACCCCTCATGTTATCCATTAAATTATGTATGTGACTATATTACAATCTCACAGGTGCTAATGAATCTATTCTTGCAACTGTCCCAAGGGGCAGCCACAAATCACTGCCTCTGCCATAAAGACAAGCAAGTCACAATACAAAGGGACAGGTCAGCATAATTCTGACCTGGCCCCACATTTCCAAGTGCCAATCCAATGTCTTAGCTACAGAACAATAAATATTAACAAGCCCTCCATAAAATTAAGGAGCTCTTGAAAACAACCTAGGAAAAAGAGTGTCAGCGAGGCTGCTGCCAGCAGTGGGTTGGTTGTGGAATGCCCATTTCCAACAGCTGGCTCTGAATTGCTTTCCCCAGGGTGCAATTAGCTTCAGAACTCCAGTGCAGGACACTCAAAATAGCACTTTGAGGTGACATTCACACAGAGCCAAGGCAGAGATGCAGCCTGTTGAAAATCCAAGCCTCTGCAGGCTGAAGTCAGGTCATGACCTGGCACACAGAGAGCTACATACCAAGTCATTGAGCTGGTTTCTAATGCACAGTCCAAGTGGCACTCTCCAAGCCAGGTCTGAAGCTGGGAACTGAAAGGGAAGGTTCATGATGCTTTTAGGTGATCAGTGACAAACAGCAAGAGAGGCTGCACCATTGGTATGCTCATTGCCCACTCCACCCACAGGTACTACCACTAAAACCTCTATTTTGTGCAAAGGGAACACTGATTTTGGTAATACAGCCTCCCTCAGCACAAACTGACTCTTAGTTATGCTTCCAGTCCTTTTGAAGCTACCTGGGAAGCACTAAGAGCCTAAGATTTCACATCCTCCCTAAGGCTGTTTTGGGATAACATAACCTCAATTCATCAACATGCAAAACATATCACTTTGCAGCCAGTGCTCTTGGACCTCCAGCCTGAAGTGTGGATGCCTCAGCTTAAGCCTGAAATTCATCTGCTCAGTGTCAAAAGGGACAAAGAAGCAATTCAAGGTACTAAACCCAAGGTAGTTTTACTACATCAAGCAGTGACAACAGCAGTAATGGAGTTACAACAAGGTTCACTACAGGCCACAGATTACACCAGGGACACAGGTACTTCCTCTAGCTGCCAGACCACACTTAAGCCTCCTGCCACTAATTATTCCAAGGGCTTCCCACACTAATAGGATTCAAATGAAGACAGATACACTCTTTGCTATCACACATCCAAATAACATGTAGGCAGCCCCTTGTCCCCGTGCTGAGGTTTCCAAAGTGTGCAAGGCAAGCAGATGCTTCAGCACAGGGACGGGTCTGAGGCAGGCAGAGCTGACAAAGGAGGGTAATTTGGAGGAAGAGCACCATAAATACTTCAGAAGGATGCTGTGAAAATATAATGAGCAATATGCAGCCCATTGTGTCATAGGTCCTGTTCCTAAATCCCACAAGACTACTTTGCAACATCCCATTATTCATATTCAAATCATGAACCCCCGATCAGACTGAGCCCACAGGCACCAGATGTCTCTTATCTTGGTGTATTTGCACACATTTCACCATGGCCAAGGCAGTTATTTCTGCCCTAGGTTAAGACCTTGTTTCATAGCAAGATTAACAGTAAATGTACAACACACAAGCTCTCTGGGGACACAGTATTCTCAGTGTAAAGGCCAACATTTACACACGGCAGCCACAGAAGGAAGGGACCACGAGAACAGCCAGCGCTGGAAGGACACACAGACATGACAACCCCAATCCCATCACATGTGGGTATCTATAAAAGCAAATAAATGAGGCAGCTAATGCCAGAGAGCACACTGAGGGTCTGTGCTGAAGTACAGTCACATGTGCTTCCACTGCCTTCACAAGGGAACAGCAGAAAACAGCTTCCCAGCTCCAGACTCCTGCCAGCACACTCTATTTGCATTACCAGATGACAAGCAGCCCATTTGCAAAGGCAATACCACCGATCCTCTCTTGTAAGCTTATGAATTGATTTTCTGTCATCAAGGGAAAAACAATGTACGTGTACAGAAACATGTTACTTCCATCTGCGCACGATCTGGTTGCTGTCACTGCTGATGCTGGCATGATCACACAAACCAGAGCATTCCACTTCGCCAGCACAACCATTCCGGCACCAGTGGTACCAGCAGAGCTTACAGAACATGGTAAAGAGAAGAAAGCACAGTGATTGCCCTCTAAAGATGTGACAGGAGGTTTTCCGTATCATTTCTCCACCCAAACACCATGTAAAAGATAACTGCATTTTCATCTAAACTTCAAGTCTCTGAATACCAATGTGTGGCACAACAAAGCCCCACATACAGCCAGGTCCTCAGTTTAGGAAATGAGTAATTGTGTATATTCCTTTTGCAACCATTTAGAGGTCCACCTTCAGCATACACCATGGTAAGGAGAAAGGTGTCCATTCTGCTGCTGGAAGAAGGGATGAGAAGGGATCTTCCATTGACAATCCAGTGCAATGTTAAACTAATGAAGGATATCCCTGGCTGAGCTATCCTTCAAGAACCAATTCCATAGCAATAAACTCCAGGAACAAGCCAAAGGACCCTAATCCCACATATTCCATCAAGTCCACCACTCAGTATGGAACAAAACACCTTTCTGCAGAAGCCCACTAACTACATGCAGTGAAATCACTCTCTGAAGGATGGCAGGAGGAGGATGAGCTGCCTGAAAACACATCCAACCTCTTTAGTGGGAATGACTTACAGTCCTTCAGAAGGAAAGCAAGGAAGAACTCCAACACAGAGCCTTAGAGCATAGAGCATTCTTCCTAACCAACTACAAGTAAAGGGAGTTTATTTCTACCCTTCTAAGCAAGCAATGGACCTCTTAATACAACTACTCAATTAGTTTTCAATAAAGGCATCACACGGCAAGGACAGTGTCAGCTGCCAAACAACACAAACCAAGAAATACTGAACACACAGCAGAGCATCCAAGATATAAATCAATCCTTACTCCTCTGTGAAATGTTCCTGTTGTGCTCTCTTAAAAGTACCTCATTAGAATAATAAAGATAGGTCAAAAAATAGCCACAAATGTTAATCAATACCTCCTAGAAACATCATTTACAGCCAGGTTAAATAATTGCTAAGCAAGAGGTAATGCCAATCACATGAGAAACAACCATGTTATCCAGCAGGGATAACAATCCTCCAGGACTCCAGGTACCTGGGAGAGAAAAGAAGTTATTCATAAATGTATTTAGTATGATCCCTATGCAGAAACCTCAAACACTTACTGCAGATAGCATCTCTCTCCCTCTAGGTTATTTGTCTAGACATATTTTAATTCAATGGCATAATTCTGGTCACTGATGTGGTGTACACCATTTGGTTTGTTTTAACAAGGGCTTTTGGCCTACACCACTCCAGCTTCCAGAAGGGTAACTCACAGCCCAGGACAAGTCAGACCTATGCTGCAATGAATGCGATAGTGCCTCTTGCCTCCAGACCTTTATAAAACCCAGGCACAAAGGTGGAGGCTGCTGCCTCTCTTACCTTCAAAGCACATGCAAAATGTCAGCTCTCCCACAGGATTACACAGAAATCCCTACAAGACCATGTATCCTTATTTCTTCCTTGTGGGAAGCCACCGGAAGCCTCCACGAGTCAGTTCTTTGTACAACATTCAAGTGTTCTGCATCATACAGAGCTCAGTCTAGTGCACAGTTCTCAGAGTCTTTTGGGTCTCCAAGGCAACCAGGAGGGGTATAACATGAACCCATTTCAGCTGTCTCTGTGGACAAAGTATTTTGGAATCCAGATCACAACACAAAATTGTCCTTGTCTACAACTCTTCAAAGTTTAGTCTCCAATGAGGAACAAGATACTACTGGTGTAGGGGATGCACAGACACAGCCCTCTAATGCTTCCCTGGGACAGTAACACTGCAAGGCTATATGCAACATAATGAAAAGCTGGGTTCAGACCTTCTGCATTCAGACCTAGCAATAAATTCCACCCACACTTCACCTTCAAAGTAAAACTGGACCTACAAGTTTGTTCAGGCATTGAAAGAGAGATTTCCAGCTTGTCAGAAAATCCCAAGTCATTAGAAACAGGCAGTCTTTGACTACATGCCCATATGGGATGGTGACAGCACTGAAGATTTGCACCCCTATACATCAGAAAGCTTTCTTTTCACCATTGGAAAGGTGTTCCAGTGGAGAAATGAAACACAGAATCATAGAAACAAGTTCTTGATAGCAAGTGCAACCACCAGCCCCATGTTGGTGATTAGAGCTGAGCTTGCTATTGTATGGTGCATCCTTACCTGAATGTACAGCAGGACTGAAGGACACAGATTTGATCAAACAAATCACTGCAATGAAAGAGCCCCAGTGCTGTATTCCACCATTTCCCCACATCCCATTCCATCACAGATTCCAAAGCCATCACAGGCTTTCCCATCAGATCACCCAGTTCCTCAGGAATACAGCAAGAATCATTTGCCAACAGCTCTTGAGGCCATTCATATAAGGCAAACAAAAATGAGATAGGTCTCAAACACTGACCCATTGAGCAAAGGTACTCTTCAAAAGCCAGGAGCAAGCCTGCCAAGAACTGACATGCATGCAGGATGAAACGGTGCTCCTCAAACACTGCCCTTGTGCAACCAAACCTGCACAAAGGGCGGCTGTGAAGGGAAGGGTCACTATTCATTCAGTAGGTTCTTGCTTTGTACCTGCCCAGCTCTGCCTGCTTGGTTCCCATCTCCCACTCCTACTGAAGAGGTGTTTCAGCATCCTCAGAGGCTGCTCAGAGAAACAGTTCAGATAAAAGGTGCTCAGATTTTACGCATCACAAGGAGAGAACTGAACCTTTTCCATATGCAAAGGGAGAGCAAGCAAAATGCAAACCCTTCATTCCCAAACTGCACAGCCCAAGAACATTTGACTTCTAAATGAGGATTTGTAGGTTTAAGTGCAGAATCCAACAGAACCTCTGCCTGACTTTACCAGTATATTACTGTGGAAAAGAGAAGGGAAACATAGCTAAAGCCAGCATTTAAAGCCCTTTAGTGCATCCATATTATTAAAGTTGCATCATCCATCTCTCATCAAACTCACTATTTTCCTATCATGGGAACTTCATAAGCCATTGGGCCTCTGACTACAAAAAGGCCTCCCCTGCATACCTGAGATTTCTGCCCTCTCCCTACAGAACACACAGGGCACCAGGAGCAACCTGTGTTGAAAAGGCAGATGCAGCCAGACTCTGTGCTTGTATATGGCTGTGTAATACCCAGCCTGCAACACACTGCAGGACTGTGATTGCTTCCAAATCCTTTTAAAGAAGCAAAAGCTGTTTGCCCCATCAAGTTCAAACTAATGAGAAGAGCCCAAAATCACATCAGTGTTCAGAAGCACCACAATCCTATGTACTTGCAATCCAGAAGTTAAGCAGATTTTCACAGCTCAGACTTCCAATTGCCTCAGCATCAACAGAAGGTAATATTGGAAGAGGTAAAGTCTGATTCTGTTGCTGCTTTTGTTACACGGTAAAGGGCGGCTGAAGAGCTCCAACCCAAGCAATTCACACTGTAAATCCTGCACACCTTCTTGAGCTTTCCAAATCCTATTTCAGCAGAAGGATACCAATAGGACCTCTCAAGAGTAACACTCCACTTTGTCACTTCCTAATTTTTATTGCATTGAGGCATATATCCTGCTATTTGGCCGAGCCAGATAAGAAGAGACCCAATCCCAGCAGGTTTGTAATCTGCCCATTCTTCTATTACAGCTGTGCTCCTATCTTTGCTGTTAGAGACTCGGGCCAACCAGCTCTGTTACTGCAGCAGTTTGTCAATGGTGATCCAAGCAGCCAGAGGCCAATTTCTTAATTACTGATCCCTGGAGTCTGAAGAGAGGAAAAGAAGCTATTAAATAAAGTAGACAGCGTGGATGAGAAGAGGGGCAGCAAGGATGGGCATTAAACTTTGAAACATAGATTAGGTGCTTAGATTTCCCCAGGCACATGCTGAGTACTCACAGGTAAAGGTCTCTGGCTGCCACTTTTAAAACCAGCATCCGATAAGCCACTAAAAACCATTTTAAAAGTCAGTCTGTCTGGTGGGGGAATCAGAAATACACATAGAATCAGAGAATAATCAGAGCTGGAAAGGCCCATGATGCATCTGTCTCTCTTACAGAAGCTTACAGAAGGCTGACAGATACAGACACCATAGCAGGATCTCTGTTATAACTTCCTAACACAGACACAACCTTCTGACCATATCCCAGGTGAAAGGAAACCTGTCCATAAGAAAACACAGCGAGAAAGGAGGTGCTGTCAGGAAGTTCCTTCACTTTGCCCCAGCAGACACTGTTCTCCACCAGAACTGGGCCTCCAGCCCAGGAGCCAGCTTCTTTTGAGAGCACTGGTTCAACTTTGGTACCTGCCTGTGCAAAAAGCTCTTGGAATGCTCTTGGAATGCTCTCTGACAACCGCACTTTCAAGGGAACACACAGGACAGTGAAGCCTATTAGGAAAGGAATAGCAGATTTGAGAGCTGGGTTTGTTTTGCATTTAGATTTCTGTACTTATTATCCTTAGCAAAAAGGATCTTTAGGAGTTCCTGAGCTGACAGACTTGCAGGTCTCCATTGGGTTGATTTACTCTACCTGACTGCTCTAAGTATAAAGCATTCTAAAGCACAAGAATATCTGAACATGAGAAAGCAGCAGGCTTGGCAAGGGAAGTCAAAGCAGTTCTGTGGCTACTTACAATATGTTTTTAAGAGCTAATGCAATTTTAAGAGCCAGGTTTTCCATGAGCAGCTACTGAGTTGGTAGCATCCAGTACTTGCACCCAACGGCCTAGATTTAAAGAGTTAAAGAGCAAAATTCAATCGTGAAGAGGGAAATATTTGAGGCAAACTCTTAGAATAACCGCTGAAAATCAGAAACACATTCCTTCAACACATGTAGCACTGGACACGTCTGTCCCACACAGCCTTTTTTGGATGCATGGAGCATTGCTAAGTTGAGGTCAATGTGACATCCAGTGTCCTCCAAGGACAAAACAGCCACGAGGTATTGACTGGAAGGAATGAAGGAGACTTTTCAGGGAGGAGAAGGAGAAAACTATCAACTCCAAGAAAGCTTAAGCATACTCCTGACTCTGGAGAACCCTCCATGAGTCAATCCTTAACCCTCAGAAGAACCTCTTGCTGCCAACAGACATGTTTTGCTAAGAGAAGCTTTGGCTGCCCCATCCCTGGCAGTGTTTAAGGCCAGGTTGAACGGGGCTTGGAGCAAACTGCTCTAGTGGAAGGTGTCCCTGCCTGTGGCAGGGGATTGGAACCGGATGAGCTTTAAGGTCCCTTCCAACACAAACCGATTCTATGCTTTCGGGGACAAAGTCAACCTTTGCCTCTCTGTTGAGCCTTTCAACAACAGGGCAAGGGACACTGGTGGTCTGTCTGCTACTAAACTCCCAGGCACTGGAAGCTGAAGCAACTGCTCCAACATCCACATCATTGTTTCCTACCCAAAAGCCACCATCAGATCCCTGAGCTCACGAAGGTTCACAAGCACGTCCCATTTCTGGAGAGCTATAAAGCCATTGCTGGATTTGTCTGACATAGAAATAAAACAAATAGAGCTCTAATGCTCTACTGCTGATATTCAATCTACTGCTGAGAGTTCACAGCGCCCCAATTATTAACTGACATATTGTAAAGGTTCTTGTCAGCTTGGAATCCAGAGACAAATCACCACTGCTATTGCTTCCAGAAGCCCTCAGGATAAAAGGAGAAAGGAACAATAAGACCCAAGAGTTTCTGGGCCTCTAAAAAAGAAGAAAGGTCTTATTTTGCTTAATTTGAAGCAACACATTTTATTGGAATGACAGCGATAGACTCAGGGTTGTCAAAACCCATTGCATCCAGAAGCACTCACTGGAAGCAGCCCTTAGTCACTTTGCCAGGCTCCGCTGGATAATTATGCCATGAATTTGTTCCTGCATGGAGTATCCCAGGCCACAGACCCAGGATAAACGATACATTCTATTCACTTGTTTTCTATTACTTCCACTGTTATTTCAGGTAAAGAAAAAAGCAGGAGTTGTCTTTAAAAAGGATATATCTGTAACACCTTAAAGCTTTCCCCCCTCCCTAATATCTTGTTACTTTGTGTGTGTGAGGAGGGGAGGCATTCCCATTGAATACATCAACATTGCGAAACTCATAATCCAGAGAGAGTGCTGGGATGTTACCCAGCACTAGCACAATACACTAATCCCTGCCCCTAAATACATTAGGCTGGGCTTGGTTCTCTAGACTGCCTTCACCCAGCTGAAAGGCTTTACTAGTGCTCAGTGGTTATCAATGGAAAACAGAGCACAGTGAAACTTCTTCACTCACTAGATGAGAAAAATGAGGGTTTACTCCAAGTGCTTTCTGTACAAGCTGCCATTTGGCACATCCGTGTCTCCATGATAATAACTACAGCCTGAAAAAGCCTGGAGTAAATAGCCAAATTGCCAAGCACAGGAAGAGGTTCTGCCTCTATGGATGTCAGGAGCAGGGATGCAAAGTAAACAGCATAGCTGAGCCTGCTCTCAGAGCGCCTGATTCACAGTAATAGGGATACACTCAGAGGACAAGACCTAGACACAGCAGCCACAGATGTCCCCCCAAAAAGAACCTGTCAATGAGATGCCTCCTAAGGCTTCAACACCCATGAGCCCCTCCTGTCAGGAATGAAGCTCCCAGTTCTTTCTGCAGTGCCTGGTTTCAGTCACAGGGACCAGAGTCACTTTGGCACTCCACATGCAAAGCTGCCCTGCAGCAAAGGAGAATTCACAGCATTATCTGCAATTCACTGGTTTAGTGTTCATTGGGTCTGAAGGGGAGGCGGGGGGGAGCAAAGCAAAGACAAAACTCAGCAGATGACAAATTTGCTTATTAACTACATTGAATAAGAGATGGATTAAAAAAAACATAAGGAGGGAGGGGGGATGAAAAGCAGGACGTGAAAGAGGCAGGAGCTGGAACAGCATGGCTAATGTCAACCATGAAATGGAACCCCTGCTGGGACAAGCTGAAAGACAGGCAGGCAGGCTTCCTAACGTTAACTGTTTGACTGCCCTGCTTCAGATGCATCTCTCCAGTATCACGTGAGGAAGAGACTTCCATCTCCACTCTAGGTAATTCTTACTAGCCAGAGACACCAGCACAAGCTGAAGCAGCTCTGAGAACAGCAAACAAATTCACTCTGCACTGAAAACTGTTATTACCTTCACTCCAAGCTGATCAGGACACACTGTGCAAGAGTCATCATGAATCAAGGAACACCAAACGCGTTCACACAGGCTTCAGGGCCATCACTTACTTTACCTTCAATCCAACTCCTCACAGCTCTTTGGAAGGTACATTCTGTACCATTTCAGGATTAGTTTCTAGTCCCACTGAAGCCAGTGAGGATTTTTGCATAGGCTGAAATGGGGAACTTGTCAGGCACGTCTGCAAACGCTGCACTTGCTCAACCATCTCCAGTGACTAAGTATCCCCATATGTCTCCCCATGACATCAGAAATCCAACCTCTCCCTTGAATCCAGCAGTTTAACTGGCACCTCTGGTTAGAAACAACATGGTTGGTCCAGAGAGGCCTGAATATTCATGTTTCTGCAGTACTTGTATCTTGCCATCACTTGCTACCACTGGGCAGCTTTCTTCCTCAGCAAGAGCAAGATGTAATTACAGTCAGACACCTCTTTGCATATTCTCTTTCACATAAAGCTTGTCCTGCATCCTTCCTCCATCCTCATCTCTGCATCAGGCAAGTCTCCGGCCTCAATCAGTTTTGCTCCATTCACTTTTTTTCAGCCCGTAATTGAAAAGGTCATAAAATGCAACAGGAAATAAACCTATCTTAAGAGCAGCCCCCAAAGCCCTGTAAACCCACTCTTTTGGTGCTTCCATTCTTTGTGCCTTGGCAAACCGTTTTTGTTTGTTTATAGGATTTAAAGAACTCAAACACAATAGTAAGCTCCATGGAAAATATCACGCAGGTACAAGTGGAACAATCACTGAAGCTGGTCATGGCAAAGAACTTCTGCTGCAATCAGTGCCAAAAAGTGATGGGCAGGGAGGGGGAAAGAGCTTCGCCTGGACTCAGCACAGCAGAAGGAAAGAGGAATGTGATGGAGAGCTCTTGCATTTGCACTGGCACACTTGTGTAAGTGCAAGCTCTCAGCACTTACGGCAGTGTGCAGCAAGCTTGAGCTTTACTCTGATCTCCAACTCAGAGCTGAAACCCCAAATGAGAGCCCTTATTTACAAGTTCCTCAGGCACGTCATTTTAACATGTTTACAGTCTCCTCCAGAGGCACAACTCATGTCCATAAATTAGATCAGGCACAAGTTGAACTGGTTGCAGTATCAGGGACTAGATCACTTACTCAAGGTCAAACACAGAGTAGCTGGAAGAGGGAGAATTGGACTCGGAGCTCAAATCCCAGACCAGTGCTTCAACCCACACAGTCATTCTTCTGCTCACATTCCAGAGGCAAGGCGGAGAAAATCCATTTAAATATCCCAAGTTACAGACAGGATTGAGCGAACAAAACTCTTACTTTGAGACAATTTCAGTATCTGTTCCTCTTAAACTTGATGTGCTGGATGCTTGGTTTTAACAGCCTGCTGGTTAAAACACGAGCTCTTGTCCCAGGTCCCCATAGTAAGATAGCTGTTAACAAACAGTATTTGCACACTTACTTACTAAGGATTTTCCAAATGTATCTAGTTCTATACCTCAGAAATGCAAAGGGAGGTTAAAAATAAAGAAATCACTCAAAATCTGGAGGGTCCCTTTTAGGGCTGCTCCTTAAAAACTGCTGAACAGCCTCTATAAGCCGCTTCTTCCAAAATCAGAGATATCTTAAAAGTAGAATTACCCAAACCCAACAGTTTTCCATAGCACTGGATGGACTCCATACCTTGGCCATTACAACTCAAAAATGCCATCCTTATAAGATTCGAGGGGACTCAGTATCCACCTCCTGTATCACAGCCCTAAGTCACATTCCATTTAGTAACCAGCTGGACCATCAGCATCACATCACCCTCTGCCTGCAGCAGACACACACACCCCATCCAGATCAGTTCTCATGCTGATGAGGCACGCATGGTCTGCACTGATTCTGTTATTGACAAAGCCAAGGACATCAACCTCACTTTACCTGCTGGGAAAAAAAATGAGCCCAAGTACTTTCCAGCAAAGAGATGTTATCTTCTTCACAAATGGTGAAACCCAAGAGCCAAGTGACCCATAGCAAGTCAATGGCATAATCATAGACCACAGACTGGCCTGGGTTAAAAGGGACATTAAAGCTCAGCCAGTTCCAGCCCCCTGCCACAGGCAGGGACACCTTCCACTAGAGCAGGGTGCTCCAAGCCCCTCTGCCCAACCTGGCCTTGAACACTGCCAGGGATGGGGCAGCCACAGCTTTTCTGGGCACCCTGTGCCAGTGTCCCATCCTCATAGGGGTGAGGTGAAGGGGTTCTCCTATTACCCTAAAGTGTTTCATTCCAACAACTGAAAGGAAAATACCATGTTTTGTATGCTTTGAATATCTTCTTTTCATACTTAATCTTACCAAGGCCAGTGAAATAACCAAAAATGATCATTATTCCCTCAGTTACATTTCACATGGAAATAAGACACAACACAATCATAAGGCAACTATTTAGGTCGCTCCTTCCTCAAGCACTGTAAATTCCTCTGTATTTGCTCAGCAGCTTGTCTCAACTGATTAAACTCCACAGCAGAACCTGGAGTTCAAGCCTGCAGTAGCCTCCTCTGAGAACCAGGACCCTGAAACAGCATCAGCAAAATCACCAGTGACATCCTTCCCCAAAACACTCATTAAACCATGAGCCAGTGCTTAATCACATCAGAAAGTGGCATCGCGGTGGCAGTGGCAGTCCAAGTTATTATCAAGTTTGGGAAAAACAAGCAGAATTTAGTACCTAAAAGGATCTTCTTGGGAGACAGCTGGATGCAGCCCTTGGATTTGCAGGTTTGTGGCCAGCAGAATGACCTCTTCATTGTTTTCCTGCAGAAGAGGATCATTCTGCCAGGGTTTGGAGGGTGTGTAAGGGAAGGAATTTTCTGTATACTCTCAGAGTAAAAGCAGCTCAGAAAACAGTGGGAGCTGCCATGAACTCTGAGGGGAAAACCCCAAAATATCAGATGTTACTACAACAGATGCTGCTTCCTTGAGAATCTGTTATGAATTTACCTCTTTAACACGTTGATTCGGAGGCCAACTACAGTCATGGTTAGAAAATAGCTTCCAAAAGACTTTAACTGGCTGTTGATGGGCTACATCTAAGGCAGTCCCGTACCATGGAGAAGATAAGGTAAGTCTCTGTATCATGGCCCTGCAGCACGCACAAGTAAAGGCTTAGGCTTTTATTCATGCTAATTTAGGGCTGATTCTTTTCCAGTTCTGCTTCTTCACAGGGTCCAATGCATCAGGGAAAGGACCGTTCCACAACAGGTCCAGGGAATGCTTACCTGGCACCACCTCTAGTCACTCTCCACAAGACTGCTTAGGACAATGAATCACAGCATGGTTTGGGTTGGAAGGGTCCTTAAAGCTCATCCAGTTCCCAGTCTGTCTTGTTTCATAAAAGCCACCTTGTTAACCTGTCCACCTAACACCATGGCAGAGCACTTGAAATAGATGATTAGAGCTCCTCAGTGACTGACAGTACTAATCAGAATGGTAACTGCTCAGCTTGCACACAGTTGTGGTGGCTCACAGCAGACTGCATTTAAAGCAGAACCTGAAATGCAACCAAAAGTGCTTGCTTGTGCTTGGAGGTGAACACCATCTAATGAAGGAGCTGCTATGCTGAGCTCAAATATACCATGGAAATCTCTGCAGGCATTACACTGAATGTGAATTAATTCCTTCATTCCAAATTTTCATCTATTCCATAGCTATTTCAGGTTGGTTTCAAAGCACTGAGCATGGATCTCCTCCCTGTGCATCTGGATCTCCTCCTGGCTGCTACTCACTCTCCTGTGAGAGGCCAGAATGGTGGTAGCCTTTCAAAAACTATTATTATTAAATAAATCCCATTGAATTCAAACCAATTCCATGAGCTACAGCAAGCCCATAGATACGTTGCTGCACACAAATCCTATAGAGATGGTTAATGTTTCCAGCAGCTGCACAGTCTGTGTGTGTATTCTCAATCCAAAACAAGTCTACCTGAGCACTGGAAAGAAGAAGAACCAAACTGTGCATACACTACGTGGAGGTGCTCATTAACTGAGCAGTAGGAAACTTGTTTTTCTAACTTGCCCCACTGCAGATCACCAGCCACAGGAAGCAGCCCAAACCTGATGTATCCCTTTAGTATGTTTTCATAGCATTAGCTTTTAATAAATAGAACATACTCCACCCTGAGAGCAGAGCGGTGCTCGGGTTCCAGCAGAAAACAGGGGTTGCTTTAAATATTTAGATTACATTACAGCTGGGACGTTAAAATAAGCAGTGGCTTGTGCTGCAGACAGCTATCAGAATCAGCCAGGCAAGGTATGTCTGAGCTAACCTAGTGTGGTTACAAAGTAGGAGCTTTGAGGCCTCTCAGGCTGGTGTTCTTAGACATATTATTGATGCTACAATAGTGCTTTCTGATGTCAGCAAACAGTAAAGCCGCAGTGCTTGATGCTGAATAAACAGCAGAACAGGAGGCACAGTCTGCAGAAGGTTTATAAGCCTCAGGAGGGAAAATGGGGAAATGCTGGGAGAAATAAAGGCTATTCTCAACAGGCAAGGGGCTAATGCAGGCCTTGGTTCAGCACTTCACTGGGTCCAAGCGCTTTGCTGGTCCAAGCCTAAATCTGCAGCTGAATCCATTTTATTTGCTATTTCCCAAGTCTCAATTCAGTGCTTTAACTATGAAGCTCTCCATCTGCTTCCACTGGGTAACAGGACTGCAGTTTTCTGCAGGTGTTAATGAAAGCTCCCTTGCACTCTTAAGAACTGTCCTTCTCCCTGAAGGCCTCTATATGGCTGTTGATCCAGATACTTGGGTTGAGGATCTGCTCTTAGCAATCACAGAGTCATGGAATGGTTTGGGATGAAAGAGACCTTAAAATTCTTCCAATTCCAGCCCCTGCCACGAGCAGAGACACTTTCCACTAGAGCAGGGTGATCCAAGCCTCATCCAACCTGGCCTTGAGCACTTCCCTATTTCCAGAACATTCCAAGTTTATCTGATCGAATCAAGCTGAAACTTGGGAACTTAAGGACACTTAAGGAGATGGTTTAGTGGTGGACTTGGCAGTGCCAGCTTAATGACTGGGTTCAGTGATCTTGAAGGTCTTTTCCAACCTAACTGGTTTTGTGATTCAAGTGCGCAACAGACCATGCTAAGTGGGGTGAAAGCTGGAAAGAACCATCACCAGCCCACTGAACTGTAAAGCCAGAGTCACTACACTCAGTTTTATTACCAGTCTCAAAGGACTAATAAAAAGCCAAGCATCTTCTCAACCTACTTCACCATTGTGGGGCTTACAGGGAAAGCATCCTCCCACTGCACTCACAACGAGTTACACATCCCAACCAGGATTGTCCACATGACAGAACAGTTCAGCAAGAAACTGGCTCAAGATTCAGTGCATTTCACAGAGTCTCAGGGACTTCATCAGGCTTTGGATCAGTCCCAATGAGAGCTTCAGCAGTGCCACACACCCTGCTACAGCCTCCCAGAGCAAAGCTGGCAGCAGCAGGAGAGAAGGGTCATGAATCTCAGCCATGGGCTGGAGCATGCCTTGCATGCATTTCCTTGGTCAGCCATGCCTGTTTACATCAGAGCTGTCCCAGCCTGACCTGCAGGCAGCTCTGACTCTTACACAATCACCCCTTTCTAGCCTACAGACAGGCAAACCTGGCCAAAAAGGGTAGGATAAGAAACATCTTCAGAAGAAACCCAACTGTTGCTCCATCTGCTCAAGCACACTTGCTATCCAATAGTTATGTTCAGAAAACATGGCACAGGCATTGGCAATGATTTATATGGTGAATTATGTGAATTATCAGCAGCAATTGCCAACCCTTTTTAACCTTGTGCCCAAGTAAACTGCTGGCTTTTTCTCAGTTTGACTGCATCTCATATCTCTGAGCATCTACTGACTGATGAAGCAGACTGAGATAACAGAAAATACAGAGGGTTAACGCTGCAAGGACACGGATCTTCCTGCTTCCATCAGCTCTACCCTCACAGAATTACTTCTTTATTCATTCACCCCTCCTAAAAACACCCTGTTCCCTCAATAACATTGAGGGTAAAAGAGACTAAACGGGAAGGAGACATGGGAAAGCCAGCACATAGATCCAACATGGCTGCTTTGTAAAGATCACCTTGGTTGTATTTCAAGGCTCAGAGTCCTATGGTATACCTCTTCTTATCTGTTCATCATTCAGATCAGTAATCTCCACATCATCTGGAATCCTCTGAGCGCTCTCTAGACCTTCACATCCACCCTATGTCTAGGTCTTGCAGTCTGCGGACTATTCCTGACTCTCCATTCATGCAGCTAGTTTCCTCAATGTCCCCTTCCCTAGTTCTGATCCACACACGCTCTGTGGGCATCAGTTTTTGTCACAGAGCTGCAAAGACCATCTTCCTAAGCTGTTATTTTTAGCACATGAATCTACCAGCTCCATATCTGCTAATGCTAATACAAATCATTTTATTCTGCTTCAAAAAAGACAAATGCCTACCTGTAACTGACCTACATGAGCCTCTGTCACCTGCTTGTTCAGCTTTCAAACAAGTATGAAGGTGGGCATCCTTTCATGCTGCTCTTTAGTCTTGAGGGGATCTCCTTAAAAACACCAGCAAAAATACCTCATTAAAACCCTGCTTGCAATAACTACCAAAAAAACCCATCCCAAAAATATGCTCTTAATACTCCACAGCACAGCAGAGTCCTCCTAAGAGACAGAATCCTACCTGAAAGCTAGGATTACCTGCTGCCTTATCCCTGAATAAGCATGGAAACATGTTTTCCAAGCACAGAACTCAATCCAAAACCTTTCCCATAGCAAGACACTTGTCACTTAGGAGTCCTGCTTCTTAGCTAGGGCTCCTCTTAAGGCAAGGGTGAGAACAGAGATGGTATATTGCCTCCATGAGAAAAGACACAAAGCAGTGCTTCTTATGTTCCTCTTGCATCAGAGGTTGCCACATTTAGCTCTTAATCCCAAGCCTGATTCCTGCTGTTTTAAATCCCATTTTGCCCACCAGCTTTCAGCACATGGAATATCAAGCAAATCAAGTTCTGCACAAGGGAAAACTGCACCTAAAATTGCAGTTTAAAAGGAAGTTCTTTTGCTGATACCAAAGGAATGCCTAAAAAGCCACTCCTCAAAGTACTCCCTAAAGAAGTATAATCAAAAGAGTATTAGTTCACACAATGGAAAGAATGAGGACTTGAACCTCACTCAGAAGGATGGCAGAACAGACTGTGGAGTTTGATGGATAAAGACTGCAGAGCCTAAGGTTGACTTGCTCTTCCCACCCCACAGTACTGAAGACACCATCCTCAGTTTGTTCTCTGGTGATACATCAACTGATCATATACATTGATACTTTGGCATTTTGGGAGTTAGAGTTAGTGTCTTACAAGAAAAGCTCTGCAATAACAGATGTTTAAGAGCAGACAGTCAGGAATACCTCTTATAGAGGATTAATAACCTCACACAGATTCATTTGGTATCATTTGGATCCAACAGTTAATGCATTTGTCAGACTTTCAGTCTGAGAGCCCCACCAGCCCAAACTATAGCTTTATGTTTAGTGTCATTTTGCCACCATCAAAGAACGAGCAGAACTGCATTATGCATTACTGTATTATGCATTACTGCAGGGCTGTGCGTGGCTGCAACCCCAGAATCAACACTTTTCCGTGATGGGAAGTGACCCCTGAGCTCTTCCCCTGAGAGGAAGGTATCAGTTGCTGCAAGCAACTAAGCAACTGATGACACAGCTCCTTGTCTAGAAAGCACATATCACAAGTGCCACCTCCCCTCAATGTCACTGCTGGTGGATGCTGTCACATCAATGAGTCTGATCCTGTAATGTCCCTGCTTAAGTTCCCACTGACTAGAAAAGAACAGAAGCTACAAAGCACTTCCAAGGGTGAAGCTTTCAAGTCAGAACCTCGTTGGACATCCTGCATCTTAAAAACATCCCATATTTCCAGATGAAATCAGTAGGAAACACAGGCTTTCAGGATCAGGACAGGTCCATCCCAACAAGTACACCCTTGAGAATGAAACGGCACAGGGAAAAGTGGGTTGATGTCAAAGTAATGCTACCAGGAAGATCAAGATGAAGCTTCCCCACTGGGTCTATTTTCCATAGCTTTACTGATAGTGTACTACTAAGTCTGAAAGGCAGAGCAGTAAATTAAACTAGAGCAGAAATCCAGAAGGAAATACATCACTCCTACACCTTTCTACTCCTGCACCTTCTGGGAAGCAAAGCTGAAAGCAGGCTGGTTGCTCAGCCCAGGTACACAAACCATAACTGCTCCATTTCAGAATGCAGCTTGATGTGGCTCCACATCCCCAACCCAACTCCAACCCTTAGCAGCTCTATCTTTCACAGCTAGAAACACATCAACACATCCACTGGTTTTGAACACTATTATTTATTACATTATTCCAGAGTCCAGGAAAGGCTGTGCCTTAATTACAACAACATGTGCAGCATTGCAAAGTCAGTTCCCGATCGCTGGCTTCTCAAGGAGGCTCCACATCTCCAGGAAAACATTTACTTTCCTAACACAAGAAGTACTTTTCACTCCACAGTGGGATTTACAAACCACGCTGCCAAGCAGTGGTCACCATGCCAAGTCATAGCTCCACACAGCCATAGAGCAGCAATGGGAGGAACAGGAGAGCAGAACTGTACAGCACTGCCTTTCAAACCAAATCATTACTGTTCGTGCTCAAGGACCACTTAGAGAACAAACAGAAAGGAATTTCTGTAGAGGACATTTCCAGGCACATGAGTAGAAATCAGATACACAATTTTGTTATGGTTACTGCAACTGCATCTACTATTGCCTATTTGCAACACCAATTAAAGTCAACTTGAAGACAATGAAAAGAAACCCTTCTTTACCATTAACACTTGCTGAGACAGCCAAGATTCCTGTGGGGTTTCTGCTAATTCCCTGGTTTTCAGCAGTGTTTAGGATGCAGAGGAACACAAATGTGGTTGACAAACAAATGCAATAACCTGGCTGACAGCTCATTGACTTGCAAGAGTCACCATGTGTAGTTACTTCTGTCTCAGGACAGCGTGTCACCACCCTAACGCATTCAGCACCTATATTTGAGGTTATAGTTCAATAAGAGATATAGAACGTACAGGTCCTGATCCCCATCACCCACTTGCAGCGCTGCACCTTCCACCATCTCCATTGCCAAGGCAATATACGAACAACAGACTGTTTACACCCCAGTTTCAAGACTAAGAGAATCCACCATAGGATTAATCTGTTACCTGCTCAAAGCTCAGGAACAGCCCAAAGGCATTAGAGATGCTCCGAGCATGTTCCACATGGGCTGTTTCCTAGCACTACACCTCTGTAGCAGTGATACTGAAGGCACAACAACCCCAACACCCTTTATTGAGGTTGCACCATAAACACTGAAGAGCTTGAATGCCCATGAGCACAGCAGGACACGTGTCCCTGCCACTGGAGGAGGAAGGGGATGAATTTATGGAGAGGCCATTTCCAAGCCCTTATTTTGAAAGCAAACAGTTTGTGTAGCTGCATCCCAAGAAACTTGTTTTCACAATCCTGAAGAACAAGAAGCCAATCCATGAACAACTCCGACAGCAACACGCCAATACCAACAGCTCACCACAGGAGAAACACATGTCAACAAACAATAGCCACTTTCCACCAGGGATAAAAACACAATTAACATGAAAGGCTGTGAGCCTCGTGGATAAGACAGAGGATACACAAGGTGTAAAAGGATGTTGGGAATGATCTATCTCACCAATGATAAAGTCCACACCTCAACCACAGCATTCTTTTAGTCAGGGCTGTATTAGTGCCCCACAAACCTGCTCTTTTTCACTGACAACATGTAAAACAGCCTGGCCACTGACGGATGTGAGTACAAAGTGATTTACTACAAGAGGATTAATACATTTGGAAGTGACAGGCCAGCTGTCAAACGCATTTGTATTGGTCTATTTTACGAGGGCTGTAAATAAGCCCAGCGGCACACAACCCACATCGGTGCGCGGGGATGAGATCGATGTCAAACATGCCGAGCTCCAGCCGGGAATCCGGCCTGCAGGGTCACAGAGGTCGTTTGGAAGCCCGGCGCTTGTCTCCCCCCGCTCTCCCAGCGGCAAAACACCTCGGTGGTGGTGTCATGAAGCGGTGGTTCCGATCACCGACCGCTCAACACCCAAGAGAACCACCCGATGCCCACACCGGTCCCTCCGCTCCTGCACACCGACCTTCCAGAGCCCATCTCGCGGCCCAAACCCTCCGGGCCTCACCCCCCGCCGGTCCCGAGGGGAACCCGGCCCGGCCTGAACACAAGCCGAGAAACCTCGGGGGTGCTCCGGCCGAGCTGTCAGTCCCCGG